>OV725077.1:96705807-96883307 GCA_928085145.1 Nezara viridula
GAGCAAATGTATTTTTTTCTATTACTTGGGGTGTATTACGATAAACATAAACTTATAAATGCACTTTTTATTCATACAGAAATGTTAAAAATCGTGAATTTTCGAATTTGTATCATCTAGATTGAAAATTAATGAGGTATCTTTATTTTAAAAATAAGTATTGGGATTGAAAACATTTAGTTCGTCACTTAAGAGTAAGAACAAATTTCGATAATAGGGATCTTGATACAAAACACAGTTTGATTATCAGTTTGTATGATAACTATTCGAAAAATCATTATTTTTAGCATTTTAAAAATTTAAAAACCTCTAATTGAATAACTTGGACTTAAATGTTATTTAACAAGGAGAATATTACAAAATTAAGATATCTGCGGTATATAGTTGGAGGAAGAAAAAAAATCGCAAATAATTTATGATATTTTAAAAACAGAGTTTAGTTAAGTTAAGCCGCTCAAAAGTACTCTTTGGGTGGTTTTAATCACCACAAACGTTTCTCTCATTTGGTATAAATTTTGTCTACTTTACTGTGAATCGAATTTTAATTACTTAAATTAAACATTGTTTAGGTATCCCTTTCGATTCAACACACAACGAGACATTACAAAAACAAAAATTGTTTACATTTCTGCGTAATATAGTACCGTTTTTTAGATAAATTTTTTGGCAACTCTTAAGACCTGCTATCATCCCTCTCAATATTTTAGATCAAATATCCCGTAAATGGAAAAACTTTGAGAAATCCTATTTATGGAATGTATTACGATCTTGAAAAATTTCGGAGCCGTTTTTAATGAAAATACACGTACCAAATAGTTTTTGTGGGTTTGTGCTGTTGCGCTTTGTGTGTGTGTTTTTATATGTGTAACGGTGTATACAACATGTACGAAACTTAAATACTTAAGTTAGGTATTAAAAAAAAAAAAAAAAAAAAAAAAAAGAAAGCCAATACAACATTTCAAAAGGTTGAAAAATATATAAGAGTTGAGAATTTATTTTGCAATTACTATTTAAACTAAGATGCAAGGTCCATTTAATTCTGGTTCTAGTATCCTTTTAAAGAAGTTTCCTAAGAATAGCTCGAAGTAGTTTCTGGGAGGAATTTCATTAACGCCAGGGCCATTAATTTCCATTAGAGTCTAGGAAAATACGGTTAGAGAATCCATATTTTACACTGAAAAAACACAAGCAGCGATTATCGTGAGTTGGTAAGTACTTAATTTGACCAAGCAGAAAACTTAATTTGTGGGAACGAATGTAGATGACCGGGCTTATACTGGAAAGATTCCAAGATTCTTCTCCACTGAAAGGTTCTTGAATGAAAACAGATGTGGAATGTGGGATGGGAAAAAATCCAGAACAGATTGGTCGTCTTCAGTCTAAATTTATTATCACAAGCCTCACATATAATATATGATCGATATTTTAACTTACTAACACTAAAGTTTTGATGAGCTTTAGGTCCTTGAAAAAAATATATTTAAAACTTATCTCAATTTTTAATATCAAGATTTCAGTTAGATCATGATTCAGACATTTTAACTGAAAAAATACAGTATACATAATTTTTCTTTGGTTGATGAAGAAACTATTAAAATTTAGTTAAAGCATGATTTAAAAAAAAATACACTACTAAGGTGTGTGCTATAGACCATACGATAGAAGTAAAAACATCAACAAGCCGAGATTAATAACATGAAATGTACATTATAAATAATAGCTCATTATAAAGAAGGTGAAATCCAGAACAACTTCCTCGCTGAAAGTATGCAGATTCGATTTTTAGTTTCTGAGATATTTCAATCAATATATTCAATAAAACTCGTTATAATTTGGTTTTCGACATTCATTTTTCCCTTTTCGCCTCTCAAACATAGCGTATCACATTACAAAAATAATTAAATGATGAACATTTCTCTCGTTAACAATATGCAGGTGCGGCTTTTAGTTTTTGAGATATTTTAATTCATATGAAAAAACACTTCAATTAGCCGACTTCATCCGAGCACTACACATTGGAAATCTGATTGCTCAATCTAACTCACTCTTCACAAAGGCCAAACGCGCCTAAAGAAGTTAATAAGAAAGGAATACGAGCTAATCCAAGTTCAACCGAAAGGTTAGAACACGCTTCCATACGTATCATGAGATTAATATAATCCGGACTTCGACAATATTATATAAATATACATATGTGTTTTTCATAAATGCTATTGTTGGTATTAATATTTAATATTTTAATATTTAATTTTCTAGATTACAGTGATATAAATATTAAATCTTGTATCTATGAGGGTACTTATTCAAATAAAAATAACGACAATGAGATATAAATAAATATAGAGTCTATAATGTTTACTTTCACTTCGCTTTATGTGAAAATACTTATTTCTGCTAAGAAGATAGTGGTAAATGAAAGTTGTGTGATGCGCGCACCGCACCAGATTTTTCTTTTCAGTTGTGGTACACCTTTCGTTCAATTAACTATTCGATCTAAAAAAAAAAAAAATGTTTGTGTCATTGAAAGACAAAATTTTAAAGAACTTTTCCGCAATATAGAAGTTGAAATAATATTAGAGTTTTTTATATTTCATATTCTCCGGCTCTCCCGCTCAACCGGCGATGTATCGGTCCTCATGAAGACGGGCAAGCGAGAGTCTGCTGTATAATTTAACTTAGTATTCTTGCACAAGTTTCATACATGAAAAAATTACAAGCAGTGCATGAATTTATATCATAAACAGTAATTAGAAACATTACATTGCATATTTACTATAAAACATGATAAGGTTCTTTGGGTCTTGTTTAGATTAGACCTGCCAGTTATTTTATCTAGTAACAGTTACTTATTGAAAAATTAAAAAAATGGGTTAAAGAAACATATGATTTATTTAATAGGAACCTTTTATACATAACCAAAAACATTAACATACTTTTAATGAGCTCCTCCAGGTACCTCTGGCGGCCAAAATTCTACTATGTCCTTTAAGGATTTCCTTAGGTAGAATTCCTCGTTCCTCTTCTTTGCATAAATGGTAAACTTCAAAAATATTCATCACGGTATCACTTTATAACCGCGATTACACAAACAACACTAAATTAAATAATATTTAAAAAGTGATTTAATTTTCTTAGCAATGGTATCAGGTTTCATAACAACCGTTACTTAATATCATAAAAAAATCACTGGCGGTCTAATCTAAACAAGACCCGGTTCTTTTAAGTAATCTCTACAATAACAACTAATTTCAATCCTGGATTAGCTAATGAGCGAAACCCAGAATTTTTTTTAGTTTTTGTACGCCGAATACTTTATCAAATTATTATTGGGGACAACGCTACGCATTTATTGCGACATTCGGTGTAAGCTGCCATGACACTGAAAGCGTCTGTATAAATAGTTGTGGCTAATCTCCGCTTATTTATCAGATGAAGGAAGAGCGGGATCAGATGCTGCTAAGAAATACTATATTTCCTGTCGGCCTGAAATAGACGTGTAGAGCCAAGGCCGCTGACAGATGGACGGAAGCGCTGGATCTCAGCTGTCAGCTCTGAGGTTTAACAGTTTCTAAATGATATCTCATCTCCTCTTCCGAAATAATTAATGCCAGGAGGCTCTGTACTCGTTTAGTTAAATATTTTAAGGCCTTACTCGAAATATAAATGTACAACCCTCCATAAACATTAAAAATAATGATAATATGTTTAATTTATGACAATTGATCTTAGCAATGTTTTAAATACGTAATTCAACGATTAAACCTAACTTCTCACATCTATTTTAATGTTTATTTCAACTCTTAATATTTTTTAATGTAAAAAAATTATTCACTTGGTACTAAGGTATAAGGGCCTTATTTGAACATGTATACTTTTTTATATATATTGAAACAATAATTGCTAAACTGCTGAGGGAAACTGGACTCCACATCATCACGGAGGACGATTTCCCTCAGCTAGTAAGCAAGAGTTAACTTATCGGAAACAGTGAGGACTTTAGGAGCAAAGATGCCCAGAAGGAGATTTTACAGCGCAAGTTGCACTATCAAAATTTTTAAGAGGGCATACTTTGTTGGGTTTTTGAATTTTAGAGGGAGGAAAAGTTCAATTTTATGAAAAGTTAAGGACAAGAAGAAAACGTGGGACAGATCGTAGCAAGTTAGGGGCGGGGTGGCCGAATAGGCTAAAGCGTGTGCACTGCACCGTGAGTCGCCTGGCAACCAGATATATGATGATTTGAGAGACAAGAAAAGTACGAGTTCGCATCCCGGTGCCAGAGGGGAATTTAAATTCCCCGCCCCCACCCTTCGGTCCGGGAAAATACCGTATAGCCTAAACGGCGAGGTAGGGAAGAACAAAAAAAAAAAAAAAAAAAAAAAGATCGTAACAAGTGTAATTGTGTATGACCTACGATTTTTCTATTTCTACTTTATGTTGCTATGCATGAAAAAATGAGCTATAAAATATCTTGGGAAGAGGGGTTAGGTTCTTGAGCCATCGACCTTGGTGGGGGATAGGCATCCCTTTTTATAAATAACACTTCTGTATGTTAAGATGCCATTTGTAACAGAATATAAGAGTTCACTCCAGGTCTCCTACTAGAGTATGTAGGGGACTGGCAACACTGAGTGCTATGTAACCTAATATGTATTGTTAACTAGGAATCTTGATAATGTTTGAATTATATTTATACAAAATTGAATAATGTTGTCTATTATTTTGTATAAATATAATTTTATCAAAGTTATTATACTTGTTATCTATATTCAAAGCAACCAACAAAACCAACATTGGTGACCCCGAGGATTGATCGAAGTGTGTTTGTGTTTGTTAGAAGGTTTGTTTATTATTATTTCTTTACCTCAGTTAATACTGAAGAACATTATCATTTTATGTGAGTCTTTATTTTAATATCAATCACAATGACTAATGATAAAGCAAAATCAAAGCATTGTCTTACAGAGACGCCAGCTCAAACTACACGTTTTGTAGATCGTGTTACTATAAAAATACCACCTTTTTGGACGGATAAGCCAGAAATATGGTTTTATCAAGTAGAAGCTCAGTTTCAACTGTCTGGTGTAACTGCTGAAATCGTTAAATTCAATTACTTACTGTCTCAATTAGATCTTAAAGTTGTAGAAAACATATGGGATGTTGCTCCATCTGAGGAACCTAATAAATATATATTAGCCAAAAATAGGTTACTTCAAATATTAAAAGAAAGTGAAGAAAAACAATTTTAAAAAATAGCGAGTGAAATTGAATTAGATACTCTTAAACCTACTCATTTTTTGTTAAATATAAAAGCCCTGGCTGGCACAGACATTAGTGAAAAATTGCTAAAAACATTTTGGTTGTATACATTACCATCACAAATCAGAGGAATACTTTCTTTCTCTGATGGAAATTTGGATAAATTATCTGAGATTGGAAATAGTACCTGGGAAATGTAGAGTACACCTACTCAAGTTGATGCGACATCACAGCCATCTGATTCCTCAATGATTAAACAGCTTTGTGACCGAATAGCAGACCTAGAAACGGAAATAAAAAATATCGTTCAAGATCAAGGTCTCATTCCAGACCCAGGTCTGGATTTAACTCTAACGGAAAATATTGCTATGGACACTTCCGTTTTGGAAACAATTGCAAACCAGAAAAATCCAATAAATCTTGTCAATGGAAAAAAAAAAATAGTCAGGAAAACTCCAGCCGGAAGTCACAGTAATGGCCGAGTGTTCTGCCTTAGATGTCTTTCCAGGCCATCAACATAGATTATTCGTCCAGGATCGTCGTTCTGGTATTAAATTTGTTAAATTTCCCTTACTATTCATAATAAGCCAACTGACTTCAAGTTGTACGCTGCTAATGGCGCTGAAATACAAATATTTGGTACTAAAATTCTTAATATTAATTTAGGACTTAATATTAGAATGGCCGTTTTTTATTGCGAAGATATCGAAAACAATTCTAGGAGCTGATTTTCATCGAAAATGCGATTTGGTAATTGATTTGAAAAATAAAATATTAATAAATAATACCACCAAATCGACTGTGTCCGCGTCATTTTTCTCTATAATATTTTATTTTTTTCTTATTTCTATCTATTATTTTTTCCTTAACTGACACAGATTCCAATATTTCTCAATACAAAAAGTTTTAAAAACGCTGCTAATTATTTCACAATGGTTTATCACTTCCAAACAATTTTACATCTAAAGTAACATTACCTTCCTAGTTATAAAGAAAAATAAATAAAAGATGATTGCAATTATTGGATTAAACATTTTTTTTTAATCATTAGTAATATGCTAAAAAAAATAGCATTACTTCAGTTGCACATTCAAAAATCAATAACCAAAACAAAGGATATAACCTTTGCAGTGGAACATATAAAAAAAAACTAGAGACCATATCTCTGATCATAACTTTCCAATTTTAACGATTTTTTTAGGAATTTCGTAAACATTAAAATGACCATACAATATCGACATAAAGTGTATGCCTTTTGAGTTATTCGAAATCTAATTTTACTATCCCTAGTAACTTTTTTTCCAGCTTCTTTTCATTGAAGTATGTTATATAGATTAATTTAAAGTGTCATCAAGAAGAAGACTTTAGCGAAGTTTCATTGAAATTGGTACATTGGTCCCTATCACATCAGTCCATAGCAAAGCAGGTTTTTTGGTAGCCATCTTGAAAGGGAACGGCGGATAGAAATGTCGATGAAGGAAGATCATTCCTTGGTGACCTCTAACTTTAAATCCAAATATAAAAGAAAATATGTCTATTATTTTCGGAGAAAATGCGCCGACGGCGGACGGACAAACATTTTTTTTATTCGTTTTTCAAATTCTACCTTTCCTTAAATGTAAAACCTCAAATTTTGGCAGAGGGTCAAATTTTTTAATTTTTCGTTCGATCACAATGATTTATTATTGAAAATAATAAACCAAAAAAAGTATTTGGGCTATATAATCAGTTTGTTTGAATAAATCCCGCTTAAATTAGTTGATATGGTGTTCCGCATTCCGATACTCTATAGCAGTTCGAAGTGTCCATTGCTATATTTGAAATAATATTATTTTGTCCATATCTTGAGAAGAGAGAATTTAAATTAAATTAAAAAATATTTATGTTTTCTATTTACTGTACCTGAAATATTAGAGCTGAATTAAATATATGGATATAATCTTGAAAATTCTCTATGAATTAGAAACATTGAAAAAAAAAATTGAAAACATCAATTTTTGCAAACAAGACGATATACGTTTGCTAATTCTTATTCCCACAAAAGGGATGACCTAAAAATTTCTATGTTTTGGGGTGTTTAATTTTATTCTGGATGCCACTGGATAATTATTGATGATAATTACCCAGAAATGTTTAATAAAAATTAATTATAAAAAATTAGTAAAATAAATTTGGATCTATAATATATTGATTGGTCCAGAATTAATGAATTGGATTTCTTTTCTCAAAGGCTGGTTTGTATTTATCATGGTTTCTAATTACCTACATTACCTCTAATAATCAAAACATGAATGGGTGTCAGAATAAAAATGACTTTTACTGAAAAACTTAATTTATTTTTATTTTTAATAAAGAATATAAACAAATTATATTTACAAGAAACCAAATGATGCAATGAATTTAATAATTAACTGTGAAAGCATGGTTTCAGATGGACTCTTTTGAGAATTATATAGCCATGAAATATTCTAACATTGGAAATATTATTGTTGGAAATAACACTTATCTCTATAAATAAAACTGTATAGGAAGTGGTGTGGTTGGTAGATGTCATTGCTGCATCCGCTGATCCGAGGTCATCTTTTCAAGGCCAGGTCCAAAAATTCCCCAATCTGTGTGGTCTATGTAGGGCAAAGGCTTCAGTCTCTAAGCCGGAAGAAGACATCTGTTCTACCCTCCATGCCGAAAATCCACATAAGACCTATTTTCTTCATTCTCAGTAGATTTTATAGAAATATTCAGGGTGGGGCAAGAATGGTTTTCATTGGTTCTTAACGTCACCCTTTACTCCACAATAATTCTTAACACCATCATTTAGTATGTTCAATACATAGTACATTAGATAGCTAAAACATCTTGATTATTTCATAATCCGCAATCGCATACTTGCTACCCCGTGTTATATGCAGAACAACTGCGTTATTTTTTTTTTTTTTTAATCCTTATGAAACATTCCTAAATTATTCAGAGAAAATCGAGTTTTAAATACCGTCTCGGAAACATATGGTAATAATGTAAAGAAATATTTCCCTCTCCAGAGAACATCTATATAATAATAAGAATATTATATAATAAAAAAGTCACACACTGTTAAAAGTTTATGTAGCGGGAGATGGAGGGAGGAGTATATTGTGTTCAGTTGGCTGAGCGATCCGGCAGATAGAATTCCTGAGGTTAGGCGAGCCGAAAAGCATTCAATCCAGGCCCAACTCCAGCCTCGCAGGAAAATAGCGGAAAATACTCTGCATAGAATTACCAAGCTCCTGGCATTTTCATCGTCTTTTCTTCACCTCCCGCCTCTCATTTCAAGCTGATATACGCCGAGGAGGGAAATCTCCTTCATGAGATGAAATGAAGCTTCTGTCTTCTCAAGTTCTAAGATGAGTAGCATATATTGTGTTTCGAACCAGCTAACGTGTATTTTCTGTTGTTTTTTTTTTCTCATTACCTCTTCCTACATTGATATAATTTCATGAAATTCGATCTATTAATACGATATGTAACATCTTCAATAAATAAATTTTTAGTAATATCAATAAGTAAGGCTTTATTTTTTCGCCAAGTAATTCTTTTTTTTTTTTTACATTGGCTACGTTTCGGCTATGATGCCATTTTCAAGCCATTTTATTTACAATACTCCTTATATACATTCCATAATAATTATGGAATTTATATAAGGAGTATTGTTAAATAAAATGGCTTGAAAATGGCATCATCGTCGAAATGTAGGTAATGTACAAAAAAACTCTGTTGTGTCCACTCACACGACTTTTCTGCCTACTTTAGAAAAGCTTTTATATCTTTATGTATGTCCATTAAGAAAAAAAATCGAAGTAGATTTATTTTACTAAAAATGTATCAAAAAAATATTTTAATACGATTTCTCTGTTAAACCAAAGCAATGTAAACCGGCTCGTGGAAGATCAGTGTTAAAAATTCAATACTTACTAATATTGCTATTCGGAAACTTTTTGTCAGACAGTAATATCTGTTAAAAGTAGAGGAACTTTTGTCATGCGGACACTACAATTTTTTCTTTCTCTCCTTTCTAGCATCAGGAATCGAACTCATAACGTACGTAAGAAATTGAATGGCTGTATCTTTATTAATAGTAGTCCGAAATAAACAATTCAGGGAGCTATAAAACGTACAAATCCGTCGAAAATCGCACATCGGAAAATAAACCCAATTGCAATTCTTTTTTTACTTAGCATAGATAGGAAAGTAATAATTTAAAACATGTGGATATAATAGAATACGCTATATCATTCTTAATATTACTTCGATCCCAGTGATTTTTTTTTTTTTTGGTTTTGTAGGCAATTTAATTACTTTTCAAAAGTTTGTATGTAAAATTCTATACCATAGAATATATACTGAGCCAGCTAGGCCCCAAAACATTTTTCTTTTTTGTATTATTTTTTTTTCTTGAATTTTCTCGGGAATTTAGTTTACGTAAAAAAATTGAAGGCCCAGTAATTAGAAAATTATAAACATGTTTCTTCAAAATCGTTAAAGCAGTTTTCCTGCTACAGTCCATAGAAAAATACGCAGAATACAACCCCCAATTTGTGTCACAGGTATCAGTAGTCAACCTGACAAAATAAAAAAACAAAAAGCAACACAATCTGTCTACTGGATCCCGATATAATCTTGGCACAATCAATAGCTGAAAATGTATTTTTCGAACTCTGAAATGTGCAGATATGCCGAAAACAGTACATCGGAAACTTGACCCGATCGCAATAGGTTCCTTAACTAGTATAGGTAGGAAAGTAAAAAGAAAATAAACATGGTGAAATAATACAGCTTTATTTTATATTATTGAATATAATTTCACCTAAAACAAAAAAAAAAAAAATACTTCAATATTTACATAGGTAGTGAGAACGTAAGCTGTTTTATTTAAAGTTTTCAACTTCTAAAAATCTTGGTACTAAATCAATAAAGCATGTTTTTTTGTTTTTTTAATATACCTCCATATTAGTCTCATATAAGCATTCATACTAAAAATTAACCATTTTCATGGTTTCTAACATAGATCTTTTTAAGAAGTTAAGTTTCTCATGAACACTCATCTACTGTTGTCTTAAGTGTCCTTCCACGGTATATTTTATTCAAATTGCTTTTATCTTATTTTATTATATTTTAGGAAACAAAATATTTCCGTTGAGGAATTTAATCGTTATTTCTATTTTTGTAACATTATCGCCCGTTATTGTTTAGATTTTTCTTTTCCATGTTCAAAATTTGAAAGTAACTTTCATATATCGAACATAATTCTAAAAATGTGACCAATTGTCAGGTGCACATTGCACGCATTCCCACGTGCGATTGTATCCAGATGAAAAAAGTTCTTGTTCAAGTTTTTAATCATCGAAGAGTAAGCCTGGACTTGTTTTATTACCAAGTCTTTAGAATATGTGTTGGTAAAAGATATTATAGCAGAGACGGGATCTGTATGTATGATGCTACTCTATTAGCACAACATTCTGCAGTAAAATTATTGGTTGTTGTTGTGAGTTTATATTTAATTATACTGGGTTCAGTTACTACCGAGCACACGGTATAATTTGATTTGGAAATATCTGTGCAAAGCTAGACACTAATCTTCTTGATATTCAAAGTTATCGCTTCTGAAAGTGCGTAGTCAAAAACCCGAAACGTAAGGCCAATAAAGAGAGAAAATATAACAAACAATTCAATTAAAAAAAAAAAAAAAGAACTCCGACTACGCAATTAACTCTGTCTGTTCTAAGAGACAAAAAATGATTGATATCACCATAAAAACATAAGTGAGTTGTTAGTTAGTGTCTATGAATATTGAAACTTGGTAAACTGTTTCGCCGCCTTGAACAACCAAACCAAACTCTAAACTCTTCTGAGAATACATTAATGTACCTCCTGTGTATTTATATAACATAAGATTCCAGGTCCTTTTTGAATATTAACATTCATAGATTCATGGAAGAGAAACATCAGTTATGTGTCGTAGAAGGCACCCAACTACTTCAACAAGTTTCAATATTCATAGGCAATAACTAACAAAAAATATATATTTTTAAAGTTTATTCATTAATTAAGTGTAAAGTATATTTATAAGATCAGTATTTTTAGATTGAATTGTTTCAAAACACTAAGGGGATTTCCCCGAATAATTTGAGTAATCAAACCTAAAAATTCATCCAACCGTTCGCTCAAGAAACCGTTAAATGATTTTTTTTTTCCTTAGCCCCTTCTATATTTTTTGACTATTTTTAAGGTTTCAAAAGTTCCCCTTTTTCTGTATGTTTGCATTTTAAGGTGGTTTATGTCTTTACAATTGTTTCTAATATTTCATTGGATTTATCTTCTAATTAGGCGATGGGACTAACCTTTTTTTTTTTTTTTTTGTAATTGCCTTAAACTACAATAAGTTTGATTACTCGAATTATTCAGTGAAATCCTCTGAGTGTTTTGAAACGATTCGAACCATAAATACTGATCTGTGATTAAATAAACAGCTTCCTGCAGTAGCTTATATGAAGACCTTCAAAGTGGGTAGAAACGTCGCCGTAAAGAATAAAATACTATTTGAACAATTTAGTATTCATTTGACCGCACCTCTCGACCAACTCATTTTTTAAACTACCATAGCATTTAACGGACAATAAAAACACACAACCCTCGTGTCGCTTCGCTTATTCGGGTATTAATATAAAAGTCATTTAATAGTTCTGATGATGAAATTGATTTTAAATCTTGACATAGGAGAATTAAAACATTTCAACTCAAATCCACTGAAATTCTATCAATTGATTTCTAGTTAAATAGCAAATGCAGTGTGCGCAGTCTTCAATTAAGGACATGTAGTTTTCATCTATTAATTGAAACTTGCCAATTGAATAACAATGCCTATTCAGTTAAAGGCAGGGTGTAAATTCAAGATGCTTCTATTCTATGTCGATTCAATGCTCATTCATTGGCATTCACATCATTCAGCCTAATGAAGTACACGAGGTTTGTATCTTTTGTTAATTCTCTTATTTGATGAAAAGAATTGTTTTTGGTTCTCTCAAAAACTTCCTTAAATATCTTCCTTAGCTAATTTTAAATGTATGTTGTGCTAAATAAAAATAAAATTAAAATTAAGAAAAAAAAATCATTGTACTATGCTTAAAATTTTCAATAAATACGACTTGAAAATTAAAATTTTAAACATTAACATCTTATACACCATAATTCATCTATTTTGACAAACATATATATATGTTTAGAGTAAGTGTAAATAATCCAGTGGGTTTTGTTTTATCTATCCTGTAGTTTTCATAGAAAGAAAAAAACTTATAACTTGGTAAAGAGCTCGTTACATCAAGCCATGATGTATGATCAGTTTTTTTAAATATTTTGTTTCCTTTTTAAATTATAAATTTCTAGGAATACCAGTAAATTTTGATATTCATTTGTGAAATAAGTGTATTTTCTGAATTTTTCCATAGTGTTTTCTCATCGTAATAATACTCTTTCATATCTCTACTTTTTCAACCACTGTTCTGCCATTATGTGGAAGAAGAGATGTTTAATTAAAAGTAATGAATGACGGAAACAATTTTTTTTTTAAATTTGTTTATTTAACTTATACCCCTAAGGGTCATTTTATATTCGTTGATAAAAGTGAATATTCTTTAAATATTTGAACAGTTTTTCTATTTCCTTCTCCCCATCTTGCAGAATTTCTTTCATTTCCGTTCCCATTTAAAATGTTTTCCTTTTATTAGTGTACCATCTACATTCTAATAGTATATGTTTTACCGTTCTGGGTACTAGGCAATGTGTGCAAGTTGGAGCTTCTAATCCCCACAGTAGGTATCCATAGGAAAACTCACAGTGCCAAATTCTTAGGCGACATAGTATCACTTCTTCTCGTCTAGACTTTCTGTTTGATGTGTTCCATTTCATACATTTAGTTTTTATTTCCTGATGTTTTGCCGAACTCATTTCCCATTCAACGTACCATTTATTTTGAAAGGAGAAGGTAAGTTGGTGTTGGTATTATATAAAATTATTTATATATTTTATGAACCTAAAAGGTGAAACTTTCTTTTATTATATATTTCATTAACTCATTTTTTTATTTGCAGCTGTAAACTTTTACTATCAGCAAATGGGCTATAAATATTTCTTTATACCAGGCATAGAGAAGTCCCTCATATAACTCCCTCCATCCTTTACCAAATATATTTTGTTTTCATTTTTACTCAACATATATATATATTTTTTTTTAGTCTTATTTATTGAAACATATTACAATCTGTCTCTAGAACATTTATAATAGAGTTCACAGATCACATTCACACTCTATGTACAATAAATAAAATACATTATACAGAAAAATAATATATATACAATAAATAAGAATAAAATAACATAAAAAGAAATAAATAAAAAGAAAACATACACACCTATATACAATATAACTGAACATATTAAAGTAAAATTTAAAAAAATTAAACCTCTAAGTTGTTTGAATAATTATCCCTCTGTAAAATCAAAACATTTATGTACTGATTGTAACTACTTTTGGCATATAATAGAGTTCCTGTAATTTTGATGTTCCACCAAAAATGCATTTTACGATATACTGACAATATATTATTTTGATCAATATTTATGGTATTATACTGACAAGCATAAGTTCGTACATTCATTGGATATTTTTGATGATACAATTAAAATCTATAAATAAAATACCAAAGTTATCTGCCAGGTATAACGAGGGCGCAACAAGAGTTCTCTGGATGTAATTATAACTCCTAAAGACATATCTTAGTGCAAGCCATCATGCGGTCTTTAAGTTAGGTGTCATGTGAAGTTTCTTGCATGCTGTTCTTTACATATTTACAAATGTAGGAGAACATTCAAGTCATAAATGTCGTATGCGTTCTGGCTATCTGCAACGATATCTAATAGATATTTCCGAAGAAGAAACCGACGGGTTGCCATAGTAATCTTATCAACGTAAACATAAGTGAAACCCATGCAAACAATAATATGAATTAAGAAATAACTGATTACTGTCAGGTCATTTAAAGGAGTGTTTTTATAATACGGAAATAACGATCTAGTGATTCGTTATATTTGCTATACCTTGCAAATCTTACCTATATGATAAAAAAGAATGGCTCAAATAACGATTATAAAAAAGAAAATATTTAAATATTTTGTCTTTGTGAACAAATCACATAATATATCATACGTTAAATAAATGGCATTACAATATCAAAATAAATATACAAATGTATTTATTTTAGGGAAGAATTAATTTTAGCTATAAATAAATCATAATTTGTTTTGTAACCTCCTAATTATTTCAATAATTTTTATTTTATTAGTACTGAGGTTATATTTGTTGAAATTAAAATGTATCACTTTTTCATTAAATTCTCTTTTGTAAAGGGATATATACTCACTATATATATATATATATATATATATATATATATATATATATATATATATATATATATATATATATATATATATAGAGAGAGAGAGAGAGAGAGAGAGAGAGAGAGAGAGAGAGAGAGAGAGAGAGAGGATATTAAACGTTTTGAATAAAAACAATTTTATTAGCTGCCATGCGAAAAAATGAAAACAAATAAACTAAATATTTCTTATTTTAAGAACTAGATTATACATTTAATTTTTTCGAGTGCTAAAGATAAAGATGTAATGTTTTAAAAATAAAATAAAAATAAAATAATGTTTAAAAAATATATATGGTTTTTATTTGTTAATATACGCGAAGCCATGGTTGTCCAGAATGTCTCAAAACTGCATTATCTAATAAAATTGTATTTAATGAATTTCGCAGTGTAGCGACCCATTTATTCCATGATATATAAAAGTGACATAAAATTAAGATTAGTAATTAAGTTAAAAATTATCTTGCAAGAACACCTATGGGTGCATAAAGCACTATAATTATTCAAAAATGTGTTTCCTTGGACACCCAACCAATGTTAAATCAAGTAAAGTGACCATAACGATTTCGGACTCGCGGAAAATTTATTATTTTTTTTAAATTTAGAAATATAACAATCTGTCACGTGGGCAATAATGATAGTGATATATGATATAACACATTCATACCATATAATTAAAAAAAAAATTCTCTTTAATTATTTATCCGCACCTGTCATGGTGTTGACAATCAGCTGATGTGTTCTTACGATGAGGATAGGCATTAAAGGCATGAGGAAGGATAGTACCCAGCAGCACCTCTTCCTGGTCATTATTTATTTTTTTGATTAAGGTGAGAAGATCTCTCATCCAGCTCTTTTTTTATCTCCTCCTGATGGGCATGTCAGTCATGGTCGTGTCGTTTATAAGTCTGTTTGGTTCTCTCCTATATAAACTGGTGGGCACGTTTCTCGTCGAAGTGTAAATGTTATATGCTGTGACTTGTCATGATTTTATTTTCCAAAGTGAGTACCAATTTTGTAAAGTCAGTAAATGTTTTTGTAAATTTATTGAGGCTAGTCTGCTGTTATGGTGTTCTGTTAAAATTGTTGTGTCATCAGCGTAGTTTGCGGTCAATGTTTCGGAGTTGATAGGTATGTCGTGCGTATATATAATGTAGAGTAATTATATATAAGATTAAAAATTAACTGCGTGACAAATATACGTGATAAATAGTTAAACAATAATCATATTTCCTTTCGAATCCATAGTTGCGAAATGGATTAAGTCCTTATTCCTCTTCTTTATCAATGTACGAATATGAAGTTTGAAAAAAATCAGTTGGACGAAATAAATCATTTATTTAGAGGAGTTCTGCAGCTTTTAGGCTATGGGAAAATTTGAATCAGAAATGTGATGGAAGATATTAATTTGCATAGCACGTGGCTAATAAGAGAGCATTTGCAAAATCGTTAATGTGGCATCAACATTATGAGGTAATTGAGATTGGGCGGAGTATTTTAAGTTGATGATCGAGTTATTGCTCGAGCCAGTGGGTAATTGAGATGGTCATTATGTAATAAATGTCAGTGCCGTAAATTCCCAATTCGGACCAATTCCCTTCATTCAATTCTATTCCATTAACCGGCCAGTGTTCTTCCTGCCGCTACGTGCGCTGAACGCTGGCCTCGTCCGCTATGGTGGAAGTAAACACACCTTGTAATTTTTCCTAAATAAATATTCCTTTTGTACGCACAGATGTTATTGAATCTAAATGTTTCCAAAAAATAACTACATATATTACGTATAAGACACCGACTAAGTTAATGAAATTTTGTTAATGAATTTATTTTGTATATATTCCTCTATGAGTCTTTTTCATTTTTATTTCTAGAATAGTTCATAGCATTTTAAGATTATTCCTCTTATATTAATAAATAATAGTGGTGCAATCTTAATTGATTTCAACTAGGACGAATGAGTTTTCAAATAATGGAATTTTAATACAGAAGAATCGAAGTTTATTATTTTATTTTATTATTACTTTTTTTTATGAAGCCGATCACCAAGGCTATATCTGTGATCAATCACACTTTGCAATGATAAAATCTTATATGCATCTATTTTAAACCTAATATCATCTAATTAACCATTTACTAACGATAACAAAAATTGTATGTATTGATTATATATCCATATCATCATTGAAAAAACAAATTATACGTTTAGTTCAATACAAAGTTACTTATATAATCTAAAATTTAACGAACAAAATATTTTTAGAAACAGTTTTTTTTTTTAAATAAATTAAAAGCAGCATAATAATAATGTTAAAAGTAGATACTTACAAGAAAAAAAATTACAAATAATTAAACATATGGCGTAATTACAGAATATCTATTGTTAGATGCAAATGCAAATGTATTTCAATAATATACAATAACTCTAAATTATTAAGGAAAAAAAATTATGTTTGTTAATTCTGGACAACAGAAAGTCTTCTATTAAATTATAACCAATAGAAATTGTATTTACATAAAAGAGGAATCTATCAGTTAGAATTCTTTCTTTTAGCTACTATAAACAATATATCTAAAACTTACAGTAATCAATATTGTCTTTCATTCCATTTGTATTTTATCGGAAATAATTTATAGTTTTATTTTTTCATAATTAAATAATGATTTTATAGATTTTTAGCCATGAATAACTGTTCAAAAAGCATTAAACAATTATTTCAAAGAAGTAATTTATTAATAAAATCATTTGATAAATTGATATTATTAGTCATTAATGGATCATCGGAGCAGGAGGGGCTTTCGCGCTGAAGGTTCTCACGCCAAAATGATTTTTTTACTTTTACTTTTCTATATATGTAATATATATTAAGGGAAAATATTGCGATTGTGAAAATTTTCGAATCTTGCATTTCAACGGAAATACACGTTTTGAGATCCCCGAGTAGAAATAACCAAGTCTCACAAAATGGTCCGTGTGTATGTTAGCAGTCTAGCTCAAAAACGAAAAGTCGTCAGAAACTAATATTACGTATTTAAAATAGGCATCTGCCTTAAATTTTGATTTAACTCGGTGTAAAGTTAAGAGGTCTTATCCTCATTGATATCACTTTAGAGCTTAAATGCTTAAAAGTTCAACATTTCTTCTTGTGAAGTACCTTTAATTTGGTTTATTTTAAATAATTAACTATCTCTCATCATTAAGAGTTATGAAAAAAAGCCTAAATATGAAGTTTGAAAGAATATGATAATTGGAAACTAGAGAAAAAAAAGAAAATTTTTTTATCCAGGCTGAAAATGAATCTCCAGAAATAACAGTCAGAAGGTGTACGTATAATATATCGTTGGAATGCAGAGAATTTTAGAAAAGATAATATGAAATAAATAAATTTGTAGATGTTAAAGGAGAATGACGGAAAAAATATTAATAATAATTTCATAAAACTAACATTATTTAACTCAAATCACATGTTGTAAACTTTCAATTTTTTTCTAATTGAAAAAAAGTATTTAAAATCCACCTGATCAATACACAATATAAAATACAAAACCATAAATTTTATGTGGATCCCGACCACGCAGGTATAGAGGGTAATATTCTCGCTGGCACTGCTGCCAAAGAGGCCTGCATCCTTTTTCCTATACTTTTCTGTAACTTTTCATCCCTTTACCAGATTTCAAATCTTTTCTAAAAAAGAACAAAAAAAAAAAAAAAGATTCAAAACATATGGAATGTAAAATGGCTCCAGGTAGATAAAGCTAATAAAACTAAAACAGTTAGAGAAACTGTTCAAATCCCTGAAATATTGTGCACAGCGGAAATAAAAAAAGTGGAAGTGACAATAACAAGACTAAGAATCGGACACACCAAACTTGGTTTATAATACCTGGTAACTTTAATTTGGTTTATATTAAATAATAACTATTTCTCATTTTTAGGAGTTGCACAAAAATTTTAAATATAACTTTTGAAAGAAATTAGTTGTTGAATAAAGGAGAAAAAAAACGCTTATCCAGATCAAAAATGTATATCGTTGGAATGCGGACAGTTAAAAAAAAAAAATATATCTCATTTAGAACGTTGTAACGGAGAGTGACAAAAAACAAATATAAATAATAATTTCTAAAAAGTAACATTATTTAATTTAAATAGCATGTTTTCAACGAAATTAAAAGGAATTTTCTTACTAAATGTAAACTTTTAATTTGTTTTTGAGTTAGAAAAAGGTATTTAAAATTTGACGGAATCAAGCCATTGTTTAAGATACCATTTTAATGTAGTTTTGTAAAAGAAGAAGAGAAATAATAAAAATATTTCATGGATATGTTTATTACCTTAAAACCACTAACCAATACGCATACACTACCAAAGCAAATCGAACGCAAACCCATTACCTCCTTGGACAAACAGTACAACACTTTTCGATTTTTCCTTAAAAAACACAAAAAAAATTATCAAACCCACCAGGGGTACTAAAATAACTCTTCTTAGCTCATATAAATAACTACGAATAGTTCACATGCGTCTATACCGACGGGTCGAAAAGATCAGAACATGTTGGATGTTCCGTTGTTCTACCTACGGATACCATCCGCTACTATTTACCCTCTATTTATTCAGTCCTATTCTCCGAGCTCTTTGTCATATATTTAGCTTTAGGTATAATATTCAAAGAAATTAACAATGACCATATTTTAATTATTAGTGATTCCTGCTCAGCCCTCAAGCTATCTTGAGAAAACTTTCAATTATGTAACAACCCCTTTGTCTTCCAAATTACATAAATTATAGAGAAAACTATAAAATTTCTGTGGGTCCCCAGTCATATAGGAATACCAGGCAATGAACTGGCTGGCCGCAAAAGAAGCATCCATCATACTTCCAGCATCAGATACTAACATAGCACTCTACGATTTCAAAAACTCAATTTTGAACCAGTGTAGAGAGGCCTGGCGATATTTTTGAACAAAGGTTCCTAGTACAAACAAAATGTTTAATGACATCAATCAACTTTCACAGATGGAAGGAAACCGACAGGAGCATACCATTATCACACGCCTCACGATAGGGCACACCAGGCTCACGCATGTTCACTTACTCGACGGCAGTTCACCACCAAGATATCGCAGCTGCAATACAACTTTGACAACGGTACACATTTTGGGAAATTGTCCGAGCTTGGATTCATCAAGGACCTCATATCGGCTGCTAGGATATCGACAAGCCCTACGACCTGAAAATCAGAAACACTTACTTAAATTTCTGAAAAAATACAATTACTATAGACATATTTAAGCAATTCCATCTTCATAAACAAACTCACAACCTATATCAGAAGTAACCTATTCAGTTGTAACAACATGTTCTTTAAACAAACATCCTAACAACATACACATCTAAAATTCTACATGCATAAGATATATTGAAATGTAATTCAATAATCAATGTGGTGCCTCTAACCTAAAGTTGCACATGACACCTAAAATACAATCAAATAAATAATATAACCTTAAATATATTTACTGTAGTTTAATAACTCTAGATCTGATATTATATTGTAATAATTAGTTATCTATCGTATGTTTATTCCGAAATTAAATTAAATTAGTGAATGATTTGATGAATTTTCCCTTTGTGATATTCCAATAACACCCACATACAATTAGTGTGACAACTTTTGACTTGTCTATGAAAGGCAATGCAAATTTCGTAATTCTATTTTAGTAAACTTTGCAATGGGAAATAACAGTTTAATAATTCATAGTCGTACAATCGATAATCAACGGATCGTATAATTCATAATACACCAGTGTTATAATAAATCGGATTTTTATTATTTTAATGGTATTTATGATTTGTTAGCTTCAAGCATTAAGCTTTAGCTAGGTTAAAAATTCAATTAAAAATTTTTTTAGCCCAACATGGCCAGAAAATAATTTATATTCAAAGTTGAGCGGTAAGTGAAAGTTGTGTGTTGCGAGCTCCAGATTTTGTTTTTATTAAACCATGTTTCTTTCTATGTAAACTAAATAACAATTAAAAAATATGCGCTGTTTTTAAATTACAGAGTATGTAATTTATTCCTAAAACTTTTATGGTTCCTATGAATGTTTTTTTTTTATGTTTCTTTAAGTTCTTCAGTTACTTTAAGTTTTATTGATTACTAATACAATAACAATTTATATAAATATAAAAAGAAAACTAGTCCAACCGACCTGCCACCCCCCAAATTAAATCCAAGATCTACTAATGCTAGTAACAACATTTTCGTGTATGTGTGCGTATGTCACATAATATATTTTTCATACATTTGTTTCAGTGACATAGCATATAAATTCCTATTAAAGAAATATAAATGAAATATTATAAAACTAAAATTACATTGTTTATAAATAGGCAAATAAAATCATACGGAATAATACATATTTATATATTTTTTAAACACTTTATTGAGAAATATTACAATTTGTCACAGTTAAGGACATTTATAACAGAGTTCAGAGAGTACATTCATACCGTATATACAAAATATAAATAAATAAAGTAATAACAAAAGAATAAGAAAAAAGAACAAAAGAAAAACAAAGAAAAAAAAATATATATATATATACACACATAAGTAATTTAAAATAGAAATAAAAGTAAAACAAACATCTTAGATAAAACATATCTATATACATTATTTACAATTAGCCAGGTGATCTCCGAACCAATCCTGTCCCCTCCACATGTGGAGGGAAAAGGGAGGCTTAGGAGATCCCTACGCTTCTCCCTCAGCCACTCACTGGTATTAAAGACCAGCGAAGGATAAGTAAGAGCGCTACAGCCACAGAAACTCATGACTTGAGTGGAGAATCTGGCCATTGCTAGAACTCCAAAATATCCATATTTACAAAAGGTCTCGTGGCCACTGCCGCTTTACTCTACGAATCGGATTGTAGGGATGGGTGGTGCTTGATAGGCATTGTACAACGGGATTTGGGTGATGAGAAAGGTTCTGGTGAAATTTGGAAAATTTGGCTGGTATAAGATCAAGAATAAATGGGATATTAAGATCATTAAGCAGGGTTTTATTGGTTACATAGAAGGGAGCATCGACTATTGTACGGAGGACTTTAGACTGAAAGGATTGAAATCGTTTGATGTTAGAAAATTTAGTTGTTCTCCATAGTTCTAGTCCGTAGGTCCAGATGGGTTTCAGTATTGTCTTGTAGATCAGTAATTTGTTTTCACCAGAAAGTTTAGATTTTCTATTCAGTTATCTATATAGCTGGCCATAACGTCGGTTAAGTTCATGTCTTTTATGTCTAAGAGAAAGCCAAGATACCGGACTGTATCTGAGAAATGAAGCTGAATGGAGTTCAAATAAACTGGTGGGCAGGTATTACGCCGAAGGGTTAAGGTAATGTGTTTACATTATATATTTATATTTAAAAAAATAATGTTAATTTAAAAAAAAGAAATGTATTATGAAGAAGTTTTTTTAGTAAATTCCCTTTGACATATATGTAAATTCTTTTATACCATCAAATGTATCAGGTATGAATGATTAGGACCTTTCTACTATTTAGAGACAGACATCAATGTAGCAAATAATATTTAAATTATACATTGAATTGACAATGAATCCATAGAATTGGTTAAATAAGTTAGCTCTCCAGCCAACTTAGCTATTAAGGGAGCAGAGTAATGAATACATCCAAAAAAGAAAGGAAGCTGAAGAATGATGAGCTATAACCGTAAAAAAAGCGGTAATGCTGGGCCCAGCGTGGTCCCTTCTTTTTTTATTAAAAATTGTTGGTAAAAGCTGTAAAGCTCCGCCTGCTAAGGATTACCCCCAAGTTTTGATGAAATTTAATTTACCACCTACGTTTTAATATGTACCTGTCCGTAATGTCCACAATAAAAAAAAACTTTTTCATTGGCAGTTCGAGTTGGCTCGACATATCCTTTGTGTAGTAAAGATGAAGGAAAATTAGGTCGCTATCAATGTTATATGAAGTACTTAAAGGTTTTACTGGAACTTCTCCTGTTAAATGACTTTAATCTTGAATATGGCTTTCATATAATATAAACATTTCAAAATCAATACACACTCACAGACGCAAATATATAATAAAAATATACCAATAAGGGAATAAAAATGGTATTGTGAAAGATATATTGAAATAAATAAGTAAATCATAATAGTGTAATAATAAAATGAATGAAAAACAATTTAATTTTGGGACTAAAGTCGTTCTCCCTCTCCTCCCCCCCCTTCCCTCTCCGGCCTAGGGACTAAATAATATGACAATATTAAAAAATTGTCTACATTAGTATGTTATGAAGAAATAAACAATATTGTGATTATAAATTTGATTTGTAGTACATAGTAAAAAAAGAATTGTAATATTATTATTGATAAAATAACTATTCCATTTAGTTAAGTCGTAAATTCATCAATAAATAAATTCATAAATTATCCAAAAAATAGTTAAACTTTGTTTCTTAGTAACTCAATCTGTACCCCGAAGTTAAAGGGTTCCATGCCACTTTTTTGTATTGGCTCGGAGAGCTACTTTTCTATAATTTTGAGCTATTAAAACTTGTTTTTTAGTTAATGATAAAGGGTGATAGTGAACCCTTTGTCTAAAATCATGGCCACCAGTTTATTTAAACTCCATCCAGCTTCCTTTCTCAGACAGTCAGGTATCTTGGCTTTCTATTAGACATACGAAAACGTGGAATCCTCATATTAGACTTAAAAGACAGGAACTTAACCGACGATGCTGCCAACTATGCAGGCTATTAAATAGAAAATGTAAACTTTCTATTGAAAACTAATTACTGATCTACAAGACAATACTGAAACCAATTTAGACCTACTGACTAGAACTGTGGGGAACAGCAAAATTTTTAACGTCAAACGCTTTTAATCCTTTTAGTCCAAAGTCCTTCGAACAGTAGTAAGTGATCCTTTCTAGGTAAGCAACGAAACCATACACCATGACCTCACCATCCTATTTCTCCCAGACCTTATTTCAGAAAATTTTTCCAAATTCACCAGAACCTTACGTATCATCTAAATCCTCTTGCAATCCTCTATCAAGCACCACCGATCACTGTAATCCTCCAAAAAGTTTTAAACGGGAGACGCCTCGCAGCCTTTGGTAGTTCATATAATTTGGAGTTCTGGCAATGGTCTGATTCTCCAATATAGACATGAGTGTATGTGGTTATGGCGCTCTCAATCAATCTCCACTGGATTTAGTAACAGTGGAGGGGTTGAGAGATTAGCACAGATATGTCCTGGAGTCCTGCTTTTCCCTCCATAGTTGAAGGGACAAGCCTGCCTAGCGCACCTAGCAATTTTTTTTTTTTATTGAAAAATATTACCATCTGTCTCTAGGACAAGCAAATTAAAGACAGTAAAGAAAGACGAAGGAGGAAGGAGCAGCTCCAAACGCAGCAGTCGTAGAGATGAGGTCGTGATCACATGGCTGAGGACATACTAGACTGACACACCTCCACCTCATAACAAAAGATCTTATCTTCAGATGTCAAAAATGTGACCAGTCATTAACGATAAAACATGTTTTGGAAGAGTGCCCTTTTACACCGCAATATAATAATAATATAATAATTTAATCCGCAATCTAGGAATACCCCAGAATATATCAACAACCCTGGGAAATCAAGAAGAAATCCTTACAAAAGTTATGAAGTTCCTAGACAATGAAAAAATCATAAAACATACATGACAAGTTTATACCTAATGATCCTTTACAGATTTATTTATTATTTTTTATTTTAAAAGTTCATTGATTTATTATTTTCAATTCATTTATTGCTACTTTTTCTTATCTTATTATCTATAAGTGTCTATTATTATCATTATCTATTTATTTTTTTCTATTAATTATTATTTCCACTTACGTATATATGTAATGTATGGTAAGGGTAAGTATTGCGATCGTGAAAATTTTGGAATCTCAGTTTTCAGCGGAAATACATGTTTTGAGGTCCCTTGAGTTCAAATAACTAAGTATCGTGTGTGTATAAAATGGTCTGTGTGTGTGTGTGTATCTGTGTCTGTGTCTGTCTGTGTGTATGTGTGTTAACAGTCTAGCTCATATTAGTACGAAATAGTAGTACGAAACTGATATTAACTATTTAAGGTTTGTATATGGGCCGGATGTGACAGCAACTTTTTCGTTAAAATCGGCTAACCAGAAGTGCCATTTTATATGAACGCTGAAACACATTTTTACACATTTTCTCAAAAACGACTCTAACGATTTTGATCAAACTCGGTGTATCATTTTATAATTAAGTGGTCTTCAATATCATTTAGGTCTTATCCCCGTTGATGTTACTTTACAGGGCTCAAGTGCGCAATGTTTATATATGTATTCCTCTAAAGTACCTTCAATATGGTTTATTTTAAAAAGTTAACCATTTCACATTATTCAGAGTTACGAAAAAATGCTACATATAACTTTTGAAAGAATTTGATAAATTAATAAAGGAGAAAAAAATTAAAATGTAGGCAAACCTGCGTTCCTACAGACTGTAGCGCCTAAACGGATGTACCGATTTCAATGAAACTTCGCTAAAGTCATTTTCTCGATACCCTTTAAATTTATCTATATAACATATTTCAACGAAAAGAAGCTGGAAAAAAAGTTACGAGTGATGTTAAAATTAAATTCCGAATAACTCAAAAAGTATACGCTTTTTTGTTGATATTGTATATGGTTTTTTAAAAGTTTATGGAATTTCCTAAAAAAAAAAAAAAAAAATCGTTAAAATCGGACAATTAGGAGGAAAGATATGGTCTCTAGTTATTTTCCCTGAAGAGGTGAAAATTTGGATAAATTTAAAATATATTTTTTTAATTGTTGAGACTAAAAAAACCTTTTTTCTACAGATATTTAATAAAGTGTCTTTCCTAAGAACATCTTTCATAAGAAATAAGTACCTAAATTTATACTTTTATTCTCAGTTCTATATTTCAACACTGCAATCAGCACTTCTGGAATCAACTTACTCATTGTCTGCATAGATAACTTTTTCAACTAAAAATATCACTAAAATGACATCACTCAAAAATGTTGAAATTGGAGTTAGTCATTCTGTGGTTTATAAAATCAGATATAGTGAATTGATTTTTATTGCCTGTCTTCCATATATTAAATAGACATTTTGTAATTATAATGGTCTTAATGACTTGTTATCTGTAAGCTTTAAGCTTTAGTCTCCGTTTAAAATGCACTTCAAAAATTTTATAATATCCCAGCATTGCCAGAAAATAATTTCTATTCAAAGTAGATCGGTAAGTGAAAGTTGTGTGTTGCGCGCACCAGATTTTTTTATTTATTTTTATTTTTATATTTTATGTTTTATTTTTATTATTTTTTTTTTTTTTGCCAATCATCTGAACAGTATAAAATTAGTGTTATTTAGTTTATCGGGCGCTGATGACCTGGTTGTTTTGCGCCTAGAAATCGAAACTAACAAACAAACAACAGTGAATAGGCAATTAAATGAAATGCAATATTAAGCAATATAAATAAATCGGATGAACAGGTATTAACTAAAATGACTAAGCATGAAAAATGGTGGGGGAATGCCGTAAAAAAAAAATTCTTAATTGATTTTCCCGACGTTTCGACCAAAACACTTCTACAGGATTGACGATCATAAAAAATAAAAAAAAATCAGAAAAATGATAAATATAAAATTATAAGACAAGAAAAATGTGAATCTGCATTATCTCTCTTCTACTTTTATATTTATCAATTTCCTGATGTTATTTTAAATTTTTATCTCTAATAATGGCCGGCATGTTTATGCCGAAACGTCGGCAAATTAAATAAGAAATTTTCGATTGCATGCAGAAATATCATTTTAGGGAAAACAGATTTTTCATCCTTGTAATTTACGCAGTCTTCTATAGTCTCTATGATGTTTCATATTTTATATGTTTCACAATATTTGATTTCATTTGAGCCTTGACCAAATACCAAACAGGAAGGTAGTAATTTTGAAATTTGTGTTTTTGGGATGCGATGGCTAAAACTCAATTCACGCAGGTTTATTCCCATTCGCAAGACCGGTTACTAAACAAAAATTTTCTTTGAAAAATAGTAGAATTTGTCTTAGTGAAAACGGTCTGAAATGGGCTTTCAAACGATTGAGTTATTCAAAGTTTTGTTTTTCGGAAAATCATATATAAATCGCGATTTTTTTTAATACATTTAACGGACTACAGATTACACACTTTCAGAAATGTTCATTGTTTCATAAGTTGTAGGTTCATGTGAATAGGTACAGTTCTGCTACAAGTTATTAAAGTCTAAAGGCAATTGCATTGCATTATTTTAAATCACATTATGATACGGTGGTTGAAAATGGTCTAAGTCAATTTTTGTTTGTTTTTTATCGTTTTATATTCACTATTTCTGTTGTTTATATAAATATCTACATTTCAAGTACTATAATTTTTTGTTTGAGAATGAAATGTATAGCAGAAGTTGATTTTCAAATACAGTCTTGTTAAGATAAATCGATCTGAGCATATCTAAGCGATAAAAGTGGAAGAAGTTGGATAAATTCGAACTGGAACATTTAAGTACTTCTTCTTCTTATTTGGCGTTGCGACCCATTATTTGAGTCATAGCCTCCTCAAGCTTAGACCGCCAGTCCTCCCTGTCCCGTGCTGCTGCCTTCCGGTTCGTAACACCGAACAGAGATCTCCCGTCTGCAGCCACGCAGTCTTCCCAGCGAAGTCTGGGACGTCCAACCCGCCTGGTACCATACATTTGCCCAGCTAAGATCTTGTAAGGAACTTCGTTTGGATCCATCCTTATGACGTGACCAGCCTAGCGAAGTCTTGATACGAATGTTGATACGTCTATTTATTTGTACCTCGCTCTTAACTCAGCATTCGTTCTTCTTCTCCATTCGCCTCCCTCATATATACCACCATATATACGGCAAAGCACTTTTCTTTCGAAACGGAGAGAAGGAGATGCTCAAGGGCTTTAGTTGTAGATTCTCACTTTCAAGGCCTTCGACGACACACTACTTATCAAGAGTTTATGAAGGCGATGGGCCCCTTAAATTATTTTATCTACAAAGCTCAGAAAGGATTTAAGTACTAACTCACACAATTCCTGCAAATTTCAAGTACGGTTTATTTTAGCTTTAACTTTGCAATGACTATTAAGCATCGCCATAGTATGGGAAACAATATTGAAAAGTGTTAGAAAATCTGTGAAATTATTCCGTGATATATAATACTTTATTTACTGTAGTTATTATACAGTGCAGTTTTATTTTTTAAAAATAATTGAGTAATATTTTCCATCATGGCCACAGCTGCTCACAAATCTCATTTTATCACTGACGAACTCTGACATCTCTTGTAAAAATTTAATCATGAGGGCCCCATCAAAAAAATTCCTTTTTAATTATTATATTTTTTCTTTGGTTTCTTTAACGAGACATGACTTATGATTAGAAATAAGAAAATGATACGCCGAAGATTTCCGTATAATGAGGCGACGTTCCAAAGGATCTCATTACGCTCGCAAGAGGGAAAAAACATTGTTCCTAATTATTTATTTGCATCGTTTCAGATTTAATAAAATAAATAAAATTGAAAATAGAGAAAAAACTTCTTACTATATCTATTTGAGTTTTCTTAGTAATTAATATTAAATTATGCTTTTAACAACACAGGTTTTTTTTCAACTTTATCTATAGGCTGCAATTTAAAAATAATTAATAAATTTCAATAATTTTTTGTTTGTACGTTTCGAGGATATACTCCCTTTCAGCATTAAATATGTACAAGCATTGTTGTTTAAGTCCGTATAGTACTATTGTAACTTTTAAGTGGAGTTTACAGTTACTAGATTATCTATTTCAACCAACTTTATTTTCGGTGTTACTACATCGGAACCGATGTTTCAGAGGTGTGCTGTGAAGAAAATGGTGTGAGGCAGGGAGATGTACTCGCATACCTGCTCTTCAACCTAGCCGCAGAAGGAGCTGTCAGGAGACCAGGTATTAACTCCTTGTTCAACAGACTGGTTATGCTGACGACTTTGACATGGTCAGATCAAAATGAGCCCTAAAGGAAGCATTTCTCGCTCCCGAGGAAGCTGCAAAAAAGTTGATTGGTTTAAAATTCAAAGTAAACCAGTAAAAAACAAAGTATATGCAGGTTGGAGGGCTAGGAAACCACGAGAAGTACTTTGGGGTCGGATAGAACAGATTCCAGGTGGTCAATAACTTCAACTACTAGGGAGCGGAGCGACTCTAAAAACGATATCTCCCAAGTAATTAAGCATAGGATAGTAACCACTAGGGTAGTAACAGGTGCTACTACAGCTTATCAAAACACTTCATGAGCCGCTATCTTTCAAGGAAGACAAAAATCAGCCTGTACAAAACTATAGTCCGTCCAGTACTAATTTAAGGATCGAAGTCAGGGGCCATTAAGGTTGAGAAACGGTTCTTGGTGTTCAAATGTGGGATATTGAGGTGGATCTATAGACCCAGCAAAGTAGAGGAGACATGAAGAAGACGAAAGAACCAAGAATTGTACGGACTCTTTGAGGATTGCGAGCTCTCCAAATTCATAAAACTTGAAAGACTTCGATAGGTTGTCCATCTATCCATTTGAGAATGGACAATGGCGAGATTTCGGAGAAAATGGCCACACAAGAAATCTTAGGGTCGAGGAGAGTGGGATGACCGAATGTAAGATGGATGAATGGTGTGAATGAAGATGTTAAGACTCTTCTAGCCGTGCTAGACTGGAGAACTGCTACAGAGGATAGGGCCAACTGACGGAAGCTACTTGAGGAGGCCCGGACTTGGTGACGAGTTGTTGCGCCGTTGTACTACATCGAAAAATATTAGACATGTCCCGGGGTTCGTTCCAATGCCCTAGGAGCCGAACATAAAAATCATACAATTTAAAACAAAATTTATGTTGCTTATTTTTATTTTTGCTTTGTACAGATTTTTAAGTTATTATATATCAATCGATTTCTTTCTGTGCAGAATAAGACGAAACATTGACTATGCTATTAAATGATCTTTAATGCCTCATGGATTACAATAACTAAAAGGTGCTTTTAGTAAAGTAGGCCATGCGGGCTTCTTTTTATTCAAAAGCAAGTTAGATTCGTTTTTAGCCTGCTTAAAGACACTTAAATATTATTTTTTATAAAAATAACAAATTGCAATTTTGAGTACGTTATTTTGTTAGAGAATTGTATTTCCCGGCCATTAACTATAAAATTAAAGACAAAAAAATTACCATTAACAAAAAAATATAGATGATGATACTGAAAAATAATTTAACAAATAAATTTTAGACAAGTGGTAAACAAGATGTGTAAAGACATTTTTTAAAATGGCTAAGTAACCGAAATGTTAAAAAATATATCTTAATATAACTGAATAGTGCTATATATAATATGTTGCATAAATATTTTTTGATTAATACTGGATTGTATTTTTTATACTTTTTTTATGTGAGCTCGTGTTATAGTAATGGTAATTCGTTTACCATTACTAATAGATTGGCAATTTAGTTTTAAAATTAGTAGGCAATCATGAATTGTTATTAAAAAAAGGTTTTCATAATTCTATCAATTGTAGTTTTTATAGTTTTTTCCAAGAGGCATATCAAATTGTTCGTGAGTTTCGTCCGTATGTTCCAAGGGACAGAAATCCTGAACATTATCTCTAAAGCAATATTTATCAATTTTTGTGAGTATAAATGTTAACATTATATGGTTATTCTATTTAAAACTTTCAAAATCTGCACAGCTCCATCGTAATTGCAGTATTGTGAAATATAGGCTCAGATTCTGATTGTTAAAATTTAATTTATCTATTGAGGATAAGAAGTGTATTATGTTATTCAACGCATGCACTACTCGCATAGACATCTGTAATGCAAACAGTAAAACGTTTCATGCCCAAATATAAAGGAAGGACAAACACAAAACCGGAACGGAATAAGTTGGTGACGCAGAGCCCTGATAAGCCTCGACCTCCTGAAGGTGGCAACAGAAAAGCTAACAAAGTAGTGCGGTTTAGCCAGGAAGATATATGCCGGATAAGAACCTCTTGGCTACACAAATCCTAGGTCCTATCGGTACCCTTCTCTAATCTTGCTTTATTTATTTAAGATCCGAGGAATTGTGTTATGCAATATAGCTTATAGGCAGGGCATCAGTCTCTCCATTAAAACCAAACCACGGGTTAATACAACAGAATAGTACCTAATATAAAAATTCGTTCTCACGAAATTCTCGCTGGCTTATCATCGACTTTCTAAGAATATTGTGTACGATCATCCAAAATAGTTATATCTGTATTCTTGGGCAACCATTAACGGATGAAAACGGATGAACTTGTTTAAGAAATTGTAGCCCATTGTTTCCATCCCTAACTGCTACGCATAAGTCAAGATTTTTTTCTAAGAGGGAGGATTCGGAATTGAATATGAATTCAAATAATTATCGATACTATCAAAATATTGGACTTGAAATATCAATAGCCGTTATTTTCATCGATATCATAAACATTTTCGAAATATAAACATCAACATAAATATTAATTCTCTAGTAGAAATATCATTTTTTCTACCCTCCTCAGTGAAATTAATTTTCTAGTTCCTGTCCTTTGTTTGTTTTGTTTTTTTCAGCAATTTCTATTTAACCAACTATGCCTTTCGCTCACCCATAGACCGATTCAGTGAAATGGATATTTATTTACAACCTACATAGATTTCTTTAACAAATCGTGACCAAATTACAAATTTGGGCAAATTGAGTGAGAAGGGTCCCACGAGCGCTATTCGATTCTACTTAGGGATGGACATCGATAGTCGATATTTTCCCCTACTACGCACTAAATTCTAAGATGATTATGTTTTTTTTTTTTTTATCTAACGGTCAGATCCACACAAAATTCCTAGCGCTTTCCGGAAACGATAGTGTTTTATTGTTTTTTTTAATGGATATAATCAATTATTGAGAAATATTACATTCTGTCACATCCAGGAATACTAGTAATAGAAACTTTTATTTATATTTTTTTTTTATTTTACTTGTTTATTTTTTAAAATTAAATTATCGAAGGGAAAATATCGATATTTTGATAATATTGACTATCTAAGTCTACCTTTAATTAGTGGTGCCCAGAACCGGTCTATGTCTTGTTCTTGTATTTTTGCAAAAATTAAAAGTAATGCCTCTATAATATACAGTGGTAATATACCCACTCAGACCTGCATGACCTATACTCGTATATACCAATATACACCCCTCTTCCCCTGCCTATACCCCACACATTTAATAAAATAAAATTAATTGCCGTCCGTAAGTTTCCTCCAATTTTCTTTGTAATTCCTCCATACTTATTTAAAACACAAAAATAAGATATGCACGTGATAAAAATATGAACGTTATAGGAATATGCATTAACAAACACCAAATATCAAAATCTAATGCTCGATTCAGCTCGTCATTCATTCGTGCTGTTCATAAATTTATGTGCTTATAATAATATACGATTGTATAAAACTTATGTGCGAATCTAATGTATGTGCTAAAAACTTTAAACAATAAAGTTACATAAACATATGTACTTATATTTCAAAGAATGTAGTCTATTCAAGTAAGTTGAAAATAATATAGTGAATGACTTTACTGCTAACTATCACTTCAGATCTGACAGTAGAACAGTACATTAATTACAAGTACAATTATCACACAATACGAAATTTTAAACTAATTATAAATAGTAATTGTTTTAAAGATATTTTAAAACTGAACGCCGTAAATTGGGTTCCATTTGAAATATAGTTTGATATCGACGATTTGATATTATAGTTTGATTGCTAATTACAGATAAGTTTTTTAATAGTTAAAATTAACTAATTTCAAGGATATTACACTATTTTTTTTAAAAAAAGGATATTATAATAGTAAAGTTAGATGAAAATACAATGCGAACATCTTTAACAAAAACCAAAAACAACAACATATTACAGTATATTGGCCAAAAAAATGAATTCGTAATTTATTTTATCAAATTATCTTTGATTTAATGATTCTAAATCACAAAATAAATTGTAGAAACTCAAAATGAAATAATAAGCGGCATCAACCAAAAGTTTGGACATTTAAAAAAATATATAAACAATAAAATCAAATTTACAATAGCACAAACAAAACATGGGCAGCTTTTGTTTAGCTGCCCGAAACTTATTTAGACGGAGAAATAAGTAAAATTTAGTAATAAAGTCTTAATATGTAAACTGGTAATCCTGACTGTTTGTCATTATCATACTTTTAAAATAGCAGTTAACTATATATCCCATCTCTAAAGTAATATGTTTATATACACATTTTATATGTCTTGGAGTGATGCACTGTTTATATTTAATATATCTTTTTTAACTATTTATTACATATTACAGTAATTTTGTTTGATATGATTTATTTTTATTGTGATGATATATGAAATATCGAATACGTCTGCGTATTTTTTTTTTAAATTTATTTCGCTTGAAGCTATTTTTCTTTATTGTATATACATTTTGTATATTATATAGTCGCTATTCTACAAAATGTTCAGGGCTTTTCAACCACCTGGATCATAATTTAATTCAATTAATGTTTCAATTACGAAATTAATTAAACAAAGTACAATTTAATTTAATCAATTATTATATTATTATTGGAAGATTAGAAATAAAGCCTAAAGTCTCTGGAATAGAATTCATTAGGTATCCAATCAACACTGTCCAATTATGGGAATTGATAACAATCACTAATAGTAAACTGGCCCACCAAATAATTTCACTTATTTAGATTTATTATGGAAGTTTCATTTTTAAATTTATATATTATCGTGCCATTTGTGTATCTCACTCCTCCACTTTTCTATTCTCCTCCATATATTCACCTTGAATAATTACCCTAAGTATAGAAACATTTTTTATAGACTTTAATATTTTTTATCGTCAAATAACATGTCTACTTAGGCACAATACAATTTACCATCCTTACCCATATTTAAAACCCTCTTCTTCCAATTCCTCCTTACAATTCAATCAGACGCTGGGTAGTTATATATTATGTAACAAGGTTTCCTTTTTCTTTTTTCATTTATATATATATATATATATATATATATTATATATATATATATATATATATATATATATATATATATATATATATATATATATATATATATATATAAACTTAACTATTTAATTAGGAATAAGGTCACTTATTAATTATTTAATAAACTATTGGATGTTCATTTCTTCAATGTTTATTGACGTTTCGATCCCAGCATTTTCTTTTTTCTTAAGTCAACGATGGGATCCTCTTCAAAGCTAGAATTTTAAAAAATAGAGCTTCGATTAGGCCAGGGACACACCGACAGTCTCAGCACAGTCCACTAGCACATTTATTAAGCTACTTAATATATGTGCTACATATACATATATAAAGCTACATAGAAGTAGCTTAATATATCTGCTAGTGGACGGTGCTGAGACTGTCGGTGTGTCCCTGGCCTGATCGAAGCTCTATTTCTTAAAATTCTAGCTTTGAAGAGGATCCTATTGTTGACTTAAAAAAAAGAAAATACCGGGATCGAAACGTAAATAGAAGAAATGAACATCCAATAGTTTATTAAATAATTAATAAGTGACCTTATTCCCAATTAAATAGTTAAGTTTAAATTTAATACTCTAAGGTCGATTAAGGAAAAGTTGTAAAATATATATTCTTTTATAAATATAGAAAAAGATTTAAAAAGCAGTCACTTTTCACAGAGAATTGTGTTGGATATTATTTGTCATCTTTTTTTTTATTTTTTTTTTTATTTTATTTTTTTTTATTTTCTTCTATTAATCTACAGCTTGGTATATAGATTACCAAACTTTTCTAATTTTTACAATGCCATAATAAGAACTCATTTGAATATATTCAGGAACAGATATAAATCATCTATTGTATATATTTACCTTTTTTATTAATAATTATTTTTTCATTACTGCAATGGTTTGCCTATACAAGTAACTTATCGCTCTTTTCCAATTCCATCTAGTTATTTTTAGCAGATATTTTGCAGTATTGTGGCCTCATTGCTTTCCAACTTTCATATATCATGATATATAGATATATTGATTAATATATCTATGTAAATACTTCTCTTATTACGTATGTTTTAGTTATTATTTTATTGTAATAGGTCTTTTGGTTAGATTTAATGTTTATGTATGAAAAATATTGTTATTCCTAAGAGACTTTACTAACTTGATTTGACTTTATAAAGACACCAGAATAAAGTTGATTCTTCTATTCTATTCTACAATAAGCCCAAGGAAAATGATGGTCAGCTAACTTTTTTTTATTGTAATCTAAACAGAAACCTTAGACTATGATACCACCTCTTCTTCGGATCATTTCAGAGTGGATCGCGTGAAAAATGTAGTAAACTAAGGCAAAATGATATTACACATAATGAATTTTGTTTATTTGTAATTAGATAATTTATCCTCGAGAATGATAGTAGATAAAGCGTGGGACCGGGGAAAGGCAGTCTATTTCGCATTTCTGGATTTGAGGGCGGCTTTTGACTCAGTCCAGAGGCAGGAGATATGAGACACACTAATAACAAGAAGAGTGCTAGCAAACTTGGTGAGTGCAATTAAATCGGTGTACCAAGAACCGAAGAGCATTTTTAGACTTAATAGTAAGACTTTTATAATGGAGTAAAGCAAGGAGTAAGCCTAAGCCCACTACTATTTGTCCTCCTTGTGGATGAGATATGGAAGTTGTGGAAAAGGAGATCTCCAAGAACAGTCGTGGGTTTTTGGAACCTAACTCTAGTACTGGCTCAAGTGATGATATATGCGGATGATATTGTACTGATAGCTCTGTAGAGGCTGTTCAGGCATCCTCGGATGAATGGAATGAGCAACTGAAAATAAGAGGTTTACAAATAAACCCTAAAAAAAAAAAAATCATGTGTGTCGGAAGAGAAAACGTAGAGCCTAGGATTTTTTTTTATGATGAACCCCTAGAACTTACGAATATTTATACGTATCTAGGGAACATAATAAGTAAAGATATTAAAATATACTAGGAAGTCCTAAATCGAGTGAAGAAGACCAATGTACCATCAGATTTCCAAAACTATTATAGATAAGCAAGAAGTAAGTAGAGATGCCAAAATACGGATATTTAAATCAGTGTTCCTCCCAGTTCTCCTGTATGGAAAAGAAAGATGCTCAGCCCTCGACAAGCACATTATTAGGATAACATCAGCAGAAATGAGATTCCCTTGAAGAAGAGTTGGTAAGAGCAGGAAGTACTGGATCAGAAATGAAAAAAATCCGAAGGACCTGGGTGATAAATCAGTGCGCGACACCATACAAGAGTGGCAAATAAAATGATATGGATACATCTGTAGAATGGAGGATGCCAGAAAAGCTAGGTGGTTTTAGGAAGCTAGGCCGGAAGGAAGATGTCCTCTTCGTAGTCCCAAGAGGACGCACCATCCTGCAGATGAAAATACTAATCAAGAACAGTGACCAGTGGGCTATGTTGACTGAGACTGCAACTCCACACTTTACGGCAAACAGGAGTTAGAGAAATAAGAAGTAATTAGATAATAAAATTTAAACAAATGGATACCAATAGAATATATTAATTTTTTATTATTTTCCTTGCCGCACTTCTTGAGTTAAACCAGTGTCTCCCAACACACCAAGTATAATAAAATTCGATTGAAAAAAACTATGGTATGTGCTTTGTTGTGATATGTGATATTTGTAATATGAAATATAATTTTTTTTTTCTATATTCACAAAGTAATTACATTTACAATATATACAATTATAATTGTGTATAAATTACTATAGTAAACTTGGACTCTGACTGATCGTCATTTGTATCACACTCTAAAAATAATAACTAAAATATTTTATGATACTGTTGATTGTAATCCATTTGCAAAATATCTAACAAAAACCCCTTCATTTTAATAAAACAGCTGTAACGTGGTCAGTATTTTGTCGGAACTCTATCGAATACAACAGAAAATGGAATAAGAACACAAAATTTCTTATACTTATGACTAACTAAAATATATATATGTATATATATATATATATATATATATATATATATATATATATATATATATATATATATATTGATTAATTGATTTCTGAATATTCCCTGGTATTTAAATACTGAGATATTTTATTGTAACTGTGCCAAATAGTCTTATTATTTTTTTTCCCCGACGCTCTAACTTGGCGTCACTTCAAAATATAATTTTGATTGACAGCTCATTATAGACGACGGAATGTTGAAAATTTCCCTTGCTTATATTATACAGGTCCAAATTTTAGTTTTCGGGATATTTTAATCTCTATACTAAACAAAACTAGTTATCATTTGGTTTTCGACACTATCCTTTTCATTTTATGCCTCTCTAACACGGAGACCCGTAAAGGTACAATTTTGAATAATAGCTCATTACAAAGATAATGAAATGCTTAAAATTTATCTTGCTAATAGTTTTCAGGTCACATTTAATCCAAAAAACTAACACTTTTATTAATCGTCCCGAATCAACTTTACCCAAATGCGCCTTACACATCTGAGCAAACTTATCAATCTCATTCACAACCCTCAAAAAAAAAAAAAAAAAAAAATTGCAAAGTGCGCCGAAAGGAATTTTCCCATCAAAAGTAATTATTTTATGTTAATGGTAATACAACGTTTAAAATGAATAAGGAGATATTGGCAACGGCAGAATCGTGAAGATTAGTGTTTAGAAGAAACATCTTTATTCTGTAAAAAGAGATATCAGAGGACGAAGGGGAATACCATAATATCAAGTCACCTCCTCAGACAGCTATGTCTATCAAAATCCAAGTCGACAGACTATAATTATAATGATCTGTTGGGGACTTTGGTGCCGTGGGATATCGGAAATATATTTTTGGAAAGTGCCCAGCCCCTGGCATAAACATGATTCTTGTCCCAGCCGGAGCCATTGTCCTTGACGCAAATGTCCTTCTGCTTCCTCTTGTTTAGACTAATAGTCTCGCCCCGCTCCATTCAGAGCAGGCTCGCCCATTATTTTATTCGACAGTCTTCCGATGGTAGCAATCCGCTCTTTGGAAGACTGCCAAGGCAAAACCTAAATGCCACTATTTCGCTCTCATTGGACACGAATGTAAGTGGGAGAACATTTCAAATTGGCTACATTAGTTATTCACGTTATGGTGTGATTAGTCTAACTGACAAATGTTTATACAGTGTCTATGGGATTCCAATATGTACAGTATAGTTTTTTTTTGACATGTTGATGACCAGAATCCGGGATTTAATGCAGTAAGACCCCACAAAATTTTCAATATGATATACAATAAAAGACCGTAAAAAATCCAGATATAATAAAGCAAAACAAATATAGAGTCGAACAGCGAAATATTCAATATGATTGTGCCTTATAATAAATAGTTCTGAAATAAAAAAGTAAATTTGAGAAGAGATTAAAAATTAAATCAAAATTATTTCACTTTTTTATAAAACATTTTATTGTAGTACTGAATGTACACTCCATGACACAGGGACACATCGTACGTCCCCAGAGGTATATATATATATATATCAGAAAGTCTAAATTTTACTGGGCAGCAAGATGTCGGATGGCCAAATGACCAACGACTGGCATAAGAAAAAAAAAACTTTTTTATAAAACAAAATAAATAAAATATAAAATTAACAAGAAAAACTATAACGACATTATAATTGTTAATGGTGGAAACCACAACATGAAATTATATTTAAGAGCTGCATTCTCAAAGTAACTTCTTTTTTTTTTCAGTTGGACCTTTTTTTTTCAGACCGTGCAGATCTTTGACCGCGAGATGTGGTACCCTAGGCCACATACCTATTCCTGATTTAAGTACATGGGTGTAAGGTCATCAGTCCTACACCCGGTCGGTGTGAGTTGCCTCCAGTAGGCTGACGGGCTTCACACACTGAGGGGAGGAGGGAGGGCAGTGTGGCTTTTGCTGGAGGACTGCCAATCAAGTCGGATGGTCACCCATCGAATTGCGAACCACGCTCGGCTTTGCTTAACTTGGTTACCTATTGCAAACGCCTTGGCCCGCATGGCTACACCAGCCCCTTATCAAAGTAATTATAAAACGCTAAACCAAGATATTGAACCATAGCTTCCTTTACAAAACTCTTGAATATATTATTGGCAACACATGTTATAATGTAGTGTTTTTATTGTATACATTTAAAGAGATCTCTGTGCTCATACGTATCAATCCGGTCATGTTTTGATTATAGGTGTTGTTGTTTTTTTTTATTAATACGCATCCTAGTGCAATTCTATAACTTTACACGGTGGGCCAGACCCCCTTACCGTGCACCCCCCCCCCCCACATCCCTATAAATTGCATATCGTTGTGTTCCTTGTAACAATTTATTAAAGAAAAGCCAATGTTCCCACAAAAAAAAGTGAACGCACTGCCCCAAAATGGCGTCCAAAGATGGCGGATTGACGACTTTGACTTTAGTTAGTTTTTTGGTCACTGAGAATCAGCATTAAGCTTAATTTCATCATAGTTGGTCTTTTATTAAAGCTGAATAGTTATAGAATAATAAAACATGAAGAAATATTAAAAAATAATTGTCTAAGGCTATGAAAAACACCAGTAAAGTCAATTTTTTTAACAAAAAAATTTTCAAGTTACAAATCAAGCGTCGTTTGCAATTAAACGGCCTACAATAACGCAAAACGTGCTGAAATAAACCATCTGGAGAATATATTTCTCTTTCTGAAACGCTGATTATTTTTTACAAATGTTTAAGTAGTTCCGTAAAAAATGCACTTATGCGGCAGAAAAGCGGTACTGGCGTGGGTGCCTACAGGCCTCTACCACACCATTCAGTGCCCATAAATGGCTTAGTTATAGTGATATAATAACATTTTTGGTACATTATATTGGTTTTATTAACGAGCAAATATTAATGCAATAATTTTATAGTAAAAAAAAAAAATTTAATTTAAAAAAAAATTTATTATAATTTTTTTAAATTTTAACCTCCTTTATTTTATACGTAGGTCGTTTAAGAATACCTCAATTGTAAAAATGATATAATTATAATAATAAAAGTTAATTAAAAAATATTTTGCTAAATATCTTGATTTTTTTTTTTATTTAACGTTTGCAATTTAACACTGTGTTTTGAATATTTACTGATTCTTAGAAGTAATTAAAATTTTTATATATTTCCCAGGAAATGAGTCATATTCATACCTTTTTTATAAACTAAAATAATATATACCTAATCTGAACTATATATAATGAATAGCTACCGGGTTGTTTAGTAAAACTCATATAACACTAATTAAGAAATTAATTTTTATTTCCTTTATTTTGTGCAGAAGTTGGACTATATCATAAATAAATAGGAAATTTTAATATTGAATGAATTATTCTCTATGCACAAAGAAAGATATAAAGGGTGACCCTATAAGTTCTTCTATAAACCAAAACTGATTGTTTGGATTTGATCGATCCCTTAAAAAATCTTTTGAAAATCCACTAAACAGAAGGAAAGCCATGAGCTATAACTTTCTCGATATACATCTCTATATTCATCTTCAAAGTTAATATAGTCCCGAGGTGCACCTTCAGCAATCGAAAATAAAGTGGTTTTCACCATAATAAACCTACATCGTCCACTTAATATCATCCAAACTGCAATTGATCCCGTTTTAGCAGCATCTTGAAATATTCTGTTCATCTATCTACTATACATTCATTTAGCTATATAATGGATATAACTGGTCCTTTTTATCTATTCCGAGGTTTTGGCACTTCCTTTCTCGTTCGCTTAATGTATTTTTCCAATTTTCTCGTTTAAGTTCACGTTTTTCCTCATTTTGAGATCAAATCCAAACAATCAGTTTTGGTTTATAGAAGAACTTATAGGGTCACCCTTTATATCTTTCTTTTTGCATAGAGAATAATTCATTCAATATTAAAATTTCCTATTTATTTATGATATAGTCCAACTTCTGCACAAAATAAAGGAAATAAAAATTAATTTTTTAATTAGTGTTATATGAGTTTTACTAAACAACCCGGTAGCTATTCATTATATATAGTTCAGATTAGGTATATATTATTTTAGTTTATAAAAAAGGTATGAATATGACTCATTTCCTGGGAAATATATAACAATTTTAATTACTTCTAAGAATCAGTAAATATTCAAAACACAGTGTTAAATTGCAAACGTTAAATAAAAAAAAATCAAGATATTTAGCAAAATATTTTTTAATTAACTTTTATTATTATAATTATATCATTTTTACAATTGAGGTATTCTTAAACGACCTATGTATAAAATAAAGGAGGTTAAAATTTAAAAAAATTATAATAAATTTTTTTTTAAATTAAATTTTTTTTTTTTTACTATAAAATTATTGCATTAATATTTGCTCGTTAATAAAACCAATATAATGTACCAAAAATGTTATTATATCACTATAACTAAGCCATTTATGGGCACTGAATGGTGTGGTAGAGGCCTGTAGGCACCCACGCCAGTACCGCTTTTCTGCCGCATAAGTGCATTTTTTACGGAACTACTTAAACATTTGTAAAAAATAATCAGCGTTTCAGAAAGAGAAATATATTCTCCAGATGGTTTATTTCAGCACGTTTTGCGTTATTGTAGGCCGTTTAATTACAAACGACGCTTGATTTGTAACTTGAAAATTTTTTTGTTAAAAAAATTGACTTTACTGGTGTTTTTCATAGCCTTAGACAATTATTTTTTAATATTTCTTCATGTTTTATTATTCTATAACTATTCAGCTTTAATAAAAGACCAACTATGATGAAATTAAGCTTAATGCTGATTCTCAGTGACCAAAAAACTAACTAAAGTCAAAGTCGTCAATCCGCCATCTTTGGACGCCATTTTGGGGCAGTGCGTTCACTTTTTTTTGTGGGAACATTGGCTTTTCTTTAATAAATTGTTACAAGGAACACAACGATATGCAATTTATAGGGATGTGGGGGGGGGGTGCACGGTAAGGGGGTCTGGCCCACAGACTACTTAATATCATCAAAAATTGACTTAAAAAATAAAATGAAAAAATTATATGTACATAAGAATTACATAGATTAATCACTTTTAAATTTCATAGTAAAGTGCTTCATTTTTAAAAATTAGGTATGTATGTGTGTTTATATGTATATATATATATATACATATATATATATATATATATATATATATATATATATATATATATATATATATTATATATATATATATATATATATATATATATATATATATATATATATATATATATATATATATATATTACTACAGATAATATCAAATACTTTTCTGTTTTCTGATCATGTTTATAAAACCGAAGTGGTACTTTAGAGCAATGAATTAAATATGGCTATTTATAGAAATGTTCAGTGCCAACCGAAAATAATCAATGGACGTCAATAATTTAAATTAATTTACCACTTTTTTTTTACATATTTCCATGATACTTTTAAAAATTCGTGCTTTATTTGACAACAAAATATGTATTACTGACACCAACGGTGAAAGTTCGAAAATAAAATGGATGAAGGATCGAATATCACATATTTCAAACCTTGACAATGAACTGATATCTGACATGTCACTTTTTATCATAGGTCTATGTTCACGGGCTCTTGTATCAGTGAAATATGCGATGTAGAAAGAAAAATGAAATTGAAAATAAAATCAACCGTTTTGATCATCATGTTTAACATTAATACATTAAATATGTTCAATGTATATTAAATAAACTGCGAAATAATTATTTTAGAATTCATCGACAAATTTTAAGAAATTAAAAATAAAATAAAAGATGTGTGTTTATTTATTATGTTAAATTGAAAACCCTCCGAGGCGTCTGAAAAGAAGAAGGCTCCCTGATTTTCTGATGTAGACATATTATTATAGAGTGCTACCAGTTGATAGTTTCTCAATAAGTGTTTACATGTCATTACATCCATTTGAAAAATTTACTAGATGTGTTTTTGATACAGCTATCATTATCATGAATAAATAAAATTAAATATAATCATGAATATAATAAATTAAATGTTTCTATAATACAGTCATAATACTTTTTATTATATTAAAACGTTATTATTGATTGAATATCTCCTTTGTGTAATTATCAACTACAAAAAAGCATTTATTATAACATAATATTATTACAATTATTTTCCCTATTTTTCATTATTTTAATCTCTTTTTATCAGATTAGAACAAAACTTACCCGAATTTTCCAAACACAAAATAAAGCTCAAGAACAATAAGGAATGTTGGAAATATAAACTTTAACAGTGCGTGTAAAAAAAATATATACTTATTTTTTCAATTATTTGTAATATTGTATTTGTATGTCGGAGTGCAAATAGTACAAATATAAAAATCCAACTTTTAAAACACTGCTGTTAGATTCCGATCACTAAAAGATTTATCTGACAAGCGTTCTAAATTCCAATATTCTACCAAATATTGCGAAATTAATATTACCAAATTATGCACTACAATCATCAGGACCATTAGGACATAGCGAATTGAGCTTTGGGGCTCCACAAATCCATCGAATTCTACCCATATCCCGATCCCTACAATTCAAAATCCTCCGTATAATTCTTCATGCTCCCAATTTTATCACGAATGAAATTATGATAAGAAATAATAATGTAAGGATCTAAACATTTCTTTTGTTGCAGGTTTCACGTTAATCAAATATTCCAATTCACTTCATATATTCTTTTATAATTCCAAATACATAGGTGACCCTAACCCTCTAGTTCATAACATCCTAGCCCTTTCATCCGAAACAACACTCTGAGGAGTCTGAAAGGAAGATGTTCGAGAAATCTACTAAATTAATCAAAACATTGAAGTACTAACAACTGGTAGATTTTATTCACAAGTATAAAAAAAAAATTAAATAAATAAAGCATAAGACATTTAACTAGAAGCACACTATAAATATTTTACGCAGCATTTGAGGTCTTCGTGATCATCTGAACCTATAAACTCATATACTTCTTACTTTAATTTTCACGTTGCAAGTGTTATAGAGAAAATACTGTCAGTGTAGCTTCCTTACCATTTATATTCGTTACTTAATTAATTATATTTCAATATCGATGATTTGCCGATTGAAGATGAAGTGTGAGAAGCTAGAAGTGGTTTTTGAAGTATAGCGTCGTCCAGGAATAACGCACCTCTTAGCAAGAGAAGAGGACAAAGTTGAAATAAATTAATATGGTTTTCAACCTCCACAATTCTAAAATCGGACGTAGTACGTTTTATGCCCGTCTGATATATTCACTATAGAAAAATATACAGTTTAAAAACTTCATCAAATTTCACATTCAATACATTCTTAACAGTAACGCTTAAATAAAAGTGATACAAGACCATTTGTATACTATTCCCTGACTTTTGACAAATCAAATGAGCTATTTTTGAAATACATGTAAAACTCGTTTGCGAAAAAAGTAAATGTAATTTGATTAAACATTTACTGATCTATCTGAGCACCAATCCGCACGATCTCTGAAAATTTCCTCAATATCACATTAACAATAATAAGTAATTGCAGACAGGCACGGGACCAAATCTGTTCACAAGTATTAGTTTTTGTTTTTGAAGACAAATATTAATATAAGTAATTAAACCAATAATACGTACCTTACGGTAGCGTATTCCGGGATTTTACTATAAATGAAAAGTAAATACATCGTTTCAAGTTTTTATCGAAAAAATGGTTAAACCATAAATAATGTTAAAGACGTTTTAAAAAAAAATGCTATACATGGTTCTCTCAAATCCAGAACGGAAATTAGCCAGTTACTGGATCGTAATTTAGAAGTGCTCTTAGAAAGCAAGGTAGGCTATAAAAATTCCAAAATCAAGGGTATTTCCGCTAGAAGAGCCAAGAAAGTTAGCGCGCTGGCATCAGGGGCTAGGTAACAAATCAGATATAACTTTCACAATGAATCTGTCACATAAATTCAAATTTTTTTCATTCAAGCAGCTTGCGAATCCCAGGAAAAAAAAAAAAGAAATGAAAAAGGCCTCGCATTTGTAGCAAAAGGACAATAGACAGGGTGGAGATATACAGTCCTAAATTCATCCTTAGCCTCATTTCATTAAAGCTATGAAATCAGGCTTGTTTGTTCAAAGACTAATTGCAGGGAGGGCAGTTTCATTGGTTGTTTGAATAGTGACCAATATATTCCTCTTATTAAGGGGGTATTGCCATATACCCGTCTCTCATTGAGCATTAAATAAACTGATATTGCCATACAAATTCAAGCAACGAAGCGTAAAAGGTAAATAAAATGTAAAGAAATAGATCAAAACAGATTTTAAAAAACAATCTATTTTATTGGAGAAATGAACTATATCTATAGAATCATCAAATCATCTAAAATTTGAGTGAACAGAAAAATCAATAATTAAAGTAGTATATTTATCAATTGATGCGACCAATACCGAAAAGAGATAAATATTTTTTTTTTTTTAATTATCGATGATCCTTTTTTGGACACAATAAATCCATCTTCAACCACCTTAATATACCTTCCATAAAAAAACTTCTCTCATCCAAACGAATAATCCACTCAGGGGATTGAAAGTAGATGACACCGTGATCTCCTAATTTAAAATTTTTATGAAACTGGTTTATTTAAGTGAATAGACTACAAGTCTTTTCATGTATTATATCTCTCGGTGTCACATTTGCAGGAAATATTTTTTTTATTTTAATACAGCTGTAAGCTTCATGAATTAAAATTAAAATAAAACATTTGAGGGGACTATTCCAGCCCATGAATGATTATAGAAGGAAATAGCGGGGACACAATTTTTGACTTTGGGTCATTGCTTGGACTAGTAAGAAGGTAAACACACTAAAAGTCCGTAAAATGGTATATAATCGATCATATTGCAAATTTTATAATTTATAATTTATAATTTTTTATTCTTCTATTCCAGATAATGTCCCAAAGTCAAAATCTTTCTATAGCCCCTTTTCTACCATTCATTGACTGGAATAGACTCATACCTGACAAAAATAATTATAGCAACTAATGAGAAACCATTAAAGTATATAAATGGTAAGAAACTTGACAATAGCATTTAAGTTCTTCAGGCTTAAAAAGAAAGTGATTCGCTTACTTTTTGTTGTTGATATAGTCCCTCGTAATATTAAGTTTGCTTTAGGCATAAATGACAATACAAAAACTAGGTGGTCTGTTGTCGGAGATATAGCACTACAAAAATTAAAAATTATAAAAATGAAAGATGTAGAGTTATTTAATCATTTCAAAAATAAATAAACTCGAGATGATCGGGGGCGAGGTGGCCGAGCGAGCTAACGCGTGTGCAAAAAAATCCATACCAATGTGATAAACCGTGGATAAATTGATAAAATAATTACGAGCTCGCGTTCGTGTGTAATTAGTTCATTTTTACATTCAATCCCTTTTTTATAGTTCAAGAAACAGTTTTCATCAAGAAATCGTTATCCTTCAAATATTAACATAAAATGAGATTTTGATCTCTTCACGAAATATATTTAATAACATTAAAATTCAAGAATTGGATGTAATTATATATTTGGGTTTTTACCTGGGCAAAAGACTTGGAGGACTCACAAAAATGGAATTAAACAGACGATACGATCTTTTATCCATGTTACTTGACAGACGGTCAGAATCATCTTTAACTATCAAACTAACCCTTTATGAAATTTTACTTAAGCCAACTTGAAATTTAGGTATAGAACATTGGGGTTCTGATAAAACTTTCAACATTAAAGAAATCCAGTCTTTCCTTTCCAAAATTTTGTGAAGATAGTTGAGGCACCTTGCAAATGATATATTACAGAAAGACTTCAATACCCCAAAAATTTTAGACACTGCAAAAGAAAACTACAATATCTTTCACCAAAGACATAAATCCTCTGACATAAAATCTTAAATGCACAAGAAATCTATACGATAAAGTAGGCGGTGGCCAAGAGACTTGCTGAATTGATCTATGCCCAGGATATTATGATAGGGCGCTGTGAAGTTACCAAAACATTTCTTCATTGCATCAAATAGCAAATTTAAATTAATTTTCACTTTTCTGTTTATGTAATAAATAAATGCTTTGGTTGAATATTTGATAATTATCATTCCCATCGCATAATTGCAATTGTTAATTATTATTTATAATCATTATTAACATTAAAAACAGTTCTGATAATTGTTTAATTATTTCAAAAATTTCTCAGATTTCTCGAAGAAGGGAATAGTAAACGGAGTAGACACCTCGACAAAGAATCAGATAAGATGGAGTGGATTACAGAAGGAGGAGGAAGTCAAGAAAGCGTTAATTATAAGCGACCTAAAACCCTCGGGCACAAACTTAATTCTAGCACTAATTGCTTCCTTCGGCGAGGAACCATCCCCACTATTAATTACAATTACCTTTTTACGGCGACTTCATATTTTCATTTTCCCTCCTTCTATTTTCTCCCCCTTCATAACTCATAGTTAATCTGCTTCCTATCATCGAGATGAACTCAGACCCTACCGCAATTTTCTTCCCCGTTGAAAACCCTTTTTTTTTTCTTCCAGAATAAAACTTTCGACGGACCCTTTAAAAAGTTGAAACTTTTAACTGGAGGTTGTAGAAAATAAAAGAAAAACGTAGATCTTAGTAGTCATTCGCGGACTTTGATCCTTTCTTAGAATTATTCACAAGCATTTATATTTTTGTCATGAATTTATAAGCAATAAAATTACTTCTGTATACATCCCCTTAGAAATATTATTTTTAAATGGTAATAAACTTTTTGTAATTATAGGTTAATCCCTTGGAATGATACAAGCTCGATTTCCGGCAATGATAAAATTCTATGATACGAAATATGTGTATATCGTTATTTAGTTCTAGTTGTTTTTATTTATTTTCAACAATAATGCATACATTTATTTAGTTTATTAATGAATCAAATAAATAAATATTTATGATATAATAGTTTTTTTATTTATTCATGATATTTACAAATGTATTAAAAAATACATCTAATAAATTTATAATTAAATAAATAGATATTTTATTTATTTGTAAATATTTTACGCTTTTCGACCATCCGGGTCATTTTCATTCTACATTACAATTGGATCAATTACTGCTTAGACATAGATGACAAAACTACAGTTAACAAATACAATTTACAGTTCAGGAAGTTGAATACAGTGGTAATATTGAATTAAATTTATGGAAATTAATATGGTTAAAGATTAAAAGAAGGTTAACAAAGACAATTATATTAAAGGTTAATGATTTCAAGAGTAATAGTTAAAAATACAATTTAAAACTAAAAACATGCCACCTTCATTAAGGAGCCATATTCTTATCAGACTCCTCGGAGGGTTATATGGAATCGAAGTTAGAAACAAAAGGGTTGGAATGGTTCTGAAATTGATATAATAGTAATAAAAAAAAATCGATAAAGGTGGATCATCCTCGGGTGACCTCTGATTTTATATCCAAATTTGAAAACAAAATCGGTCCAATGGTTTCGGAGATAATGCGCGGACGGCGGACGTGGGACGGACAAAAAAAATTTTATTCGTTTTTTGGAATTCTACGCATCCTGAAACGTGCAACCTCAAACATTGAGAGGGGATTAAGTTTTTATATTTTTTGGTCGATCACAATGGTTGATTATTGAAAATAATAAATCAAAATACAACACAATAAATAAATAGCTATTCATTAACAAACATTTCATTCCGAGGAATAAAATAATTTCTCAAAGGAATAAAAATGTACTGCAATTATCTTGTTTTAGACAATATAGTCCGTGGTAAAGACCCCTTTTTATCAAATTATTAACATCAGACCGAAAATTTGTAAATAGCTTCATCACATCGTAACATACAAATATTTTATCTACGAAAATTCCCAAAATTGGGGCGTATTGCCGTTTGTAATCGTAAGATAATTTGATCACATAATCGATAAAAAAAATGACCTACAAAAATATTGGGTCATTTGGCCTTAATATTTAACAGCTTAATATTTTTGAAGGCCACATTTTTTCCCAACATTGTGCTCAAATTATCTTACGATTGAAGTGGAAAGCAAATGAGTATTTACGAGTTGTTAGTACCTATTTAGGTATACAAAGTTTGCCGACCTCCAGTTTGAAAACGCCCCAATTCCGAGAATTTTCGTAAATATAATATTTGTAGGTTACGATGAGATAAAGTTATTTATGAAGTTTTAGCCGGATGTTAATAATTTGATAAAAAGGGGTCTGCACCACGGACTAATAGTAACACTTTTTTTTTTTTTTTTTTTTTTTTTTTTTTATTGAATAATAATACAATCAGCCACTGTTGGAGGGCTATAAGTATTAAGGCTAAAAGTTCTCATTCATACAGTATATACAAGTAATACAGAAGTAACTATAAATATAAAAGTAAATAAATAATACCTATAAAAAAAAATGTAAATCAATAGAAAAAAAAATAAAATAAAATAAAAAAATAAATAAACAAAATAAAATAAAAACTTCTAAACACATTCATACCTATATACATTCGCCCAGGAATCTCCGAGCCAGCCTTTTCTCCCCACATGTGGAAAGCAAAGCAGGACTCCAGAGATCCCAGTGCCACTTTTCCAGCCGCATCACTAGTATTAAAAGCCAGTGGAGGCTGAAGGAGGGCACTAGAGCCACAGATGCTCAGGACTTGAGTGGAGAAGCTGGCCATTGCCAGGACTCCAGAAGCATATTTACAATAGATCTCGCGGCCACTGCCGTTTTAACCTTCGAGGGGGATTGTAGGGATGGTGGGAGCTGGATAGGGATTGAGCTAGAGGATTTGGATGATGGATAAGGTTCTGGTGAAAGTTTGAGAATCTGGATGGGATGATGTCGAGGACAAAAGGGATGTTAAGGTCATGGTGTAGGGTCTTATTTGTGACATAATATGGGGCATTGGCTATTGTTCTAAGTACTTTGGACTGGAAGGATTGGATGCGTTTGATATTCGAATGTTTAGCAGTTCCCCACAGTTCAAGTCCGTAGGTCCAGATAGGTTTCAGTATTGTCTTGTAGATTAAAAGTTTATTTTCAATCGAAAGATGAGATGTCCTGCTTAGTAGTCTATATAGCTGGCCATATCGTTGGTTAAGTTCTTGTCTTTTAAGTCTCGTATGTGGGTTCCAAGTTAGTCTTTTGTCTAGAAGGAAGCCAAGGTAACGGACTGTATCTGAGTAGGGAAGTGGTATTGAATTGAAAAGGATTGTGGGACAGGATCTGCGTCGCAGAGTGAAAGTAATATGTTTACATTTTGCTTCATTGATTTTAATGCGCCAGTCGTTGCACCACTGCTCAATCAAGGAGAGGTGAGATTGTAGGTTTTGAGATGCTATTTGAGGATCTGAGTGGGAGGATAGAATGGCAGTATCATCGGCAAATGTAGCTAGGAAGGTATCGGGATTTGGAGGGATATCGGCAGTGAAAAGGATGTAGAGAACTGGACCCAAAACACTGCCTTGTGGAACACCAGCCTCAACTGGATAGTAAGTGGAGAATTCGGTGCCGCAACGGACTTGGAAGGAACGATTTGAGAGATAGGATTTGAGGACTAGGTATAAGGATTGGGGTAAATGGGTTTTGAGCTTGAAAAGCAAGCCATCGTGCCACACCCGGTCGAAAGCTTGCGCTACGTCCAGAAAGGCACCAGTGCAATATTGCTTGTTTTCAAGTGCAGAGGATATATGGTCCACAACACGAAGGCCTTGTTGGACAGTGGAATGTCTTGAGCGGAATCCAAATTGATGAGAAGGGATGTTGTGGGATTCGAGTATGGGTAGGATGCGTTTGAGGAGGATTTTTTCAAAGATTTTTGAGAGGATAGGGAGTAAACTTATCGGTCTGTAGGATGATGTGTTATTAACGGGTTTGCCTGGTTTTGGAAACAGCACGATTATGGAGTGTTTCCACATCAAGGGAAAGTTGGTAGTACGAAGGATGCAATTATATAGATAGGTCAGGAATATAATTGATTTTTTGGGAAGTTGTCTAAGGATTTGTGAAGTGAGGAGATCATATCCAGGGGATTTTCGGGGTTTTAATTTGTTTATGAGGAATTTGACCTCAGAGGGGTTAACAGGTTTTGGAGGTAGAGAGAGAGGAATTGGTGAAGAGAGGAATTCTTTAACTTCAGCAGTGTGGGTGGGATGGAGTTCGGGATGGGGAGTGAATGTGTAGGATAGATGTTTAGCAAACTCTTCAGCTCTATTCGCATCTGACGAAGCCCAGGAACCATCATCACGGCGGAGGGGGTGGGAAATGGATTGGACTTTAAGGATTTTTTTAGTTACAGTCCAGAGGGAGTTATCACTAGATGATAATGAGGAAAGGTAGGAATTGTAGGATTGGGTTCTAAAGATATCCAGTTTCTTTTTTACCTGTTTGGAATAATAATTATACGATTTCCGGTCATCAGGATGCCTGGTTCTTTGCCAGAGGGCCCTAGAGCATCGTTTGCTATGGATAAGGTCCAATAGGTCTTGGGGTAGAGGATTTATACTGAGGTGTTTTTTGGGACGATCAGGTGAGGATGCAGTCCAAACTGCTTGCTGGATCAGGGTAGTGAAGGAGTCCACTGCATCGTCAAGGTCTTCAGGTGTTTTTAAGGAAACTCTGAGGTCTATATTATCATCCAATATTTGACGGAAAAGGTTCCAGTTAACTGGTCCCCTGATAAATGAAGGAGGGGATGATTTAGGAATGGGTGATGTGGAAACGGTTAGGACTATAGGACTGTGGTCTGAGGAAAGATCATCAAGCCTTGAAATGGAACAGTGTAATGATCCTAGACCTTTGTGTAGGAAAAAGTCTAGAAGGTCGGGATTGCGGTTGGGATCTGTTGGCCAGTATGTGGGAGTATTAGGTGAAAGGATGTTGCTGCGATGGGAATTAAGTGCAGATAGCAGTGTTCGCCCTCGGGAATTTGTGGATCTGGCTCCCCATTGTTGGTGTTTTGCATTTAAATCTGCACCTAGGATGAAATGGTGTCCTAAGGAATTCAGGAAGGAAATTATTTGGGATTCGGAAATGGGTATTTTAGGCGGGGAATATGCCGCAACTAATGTTATTGGGTAAAGGGAAGTTTGGATTATTACGGCAGTGGATTGTAGGAAATTATGGGTTGGTAAGGGAAATAAATGATGGGAGAGAGATCGGTGGATAATTATAGCAGTGCCAGCATGTGCTGTTCCATCAGGATGATCGGTTCTATAAATATTGTAGCCAGGAACGTTGATTTGTCGTTTGTTGGTTAGTCGGGTTTCAGTTATTAGTGCTATGTCGATGTTTTTGTCATGTAATAAGATTGTCAGTTCGTTGATGTGATTTCGAATACCATTCGCATTCCATAGGAGAATGGAGAGGGATTTGGTTGAGGACATTTATGGATTTCTCGGCGGTGGAATGAGGTTGGATATAACATTGGTAAGTAATGAAATAAGAGGGGTGATGAGGGATCTAAATTCAGAGAGGAAAGAAGTTAATAGGCTTGTGAGGTCAGTGGAATTGGAAGGAGGAGGAATGTATGTCTGGGTATTGAACCTAGGTTCAGGGATGGAGGGATATGGGTCTTGAGGTTGATGTGTGAATTCTCGAGGTTGAGGTTCTTGTGGCAGGGCCTGAGATTGAGTGTTTATAGTGTCTCCTTTGAACATCTGAGCATAGGTCACTCTTCCGTTCACTGTTCTAGAGGGTTGTCTTGGTGGCCTGGATGTTCCTTCTTCTCTAGGAGTTGCGTACATTCTTGTTTTTAATTCTTTATATGTTTGACAACCCTTGTAGTTGGCAGGGTGCCCTTGGTGGCATAAAGCGCATACTGCAGGTGAAGTTCTAGACTTCCTATATTCTTCTGTTTTGTGTTGCTCACCACACCTCACACATCTAGGAATGTGATGACAATATCTTTTCGTAGGGCCATAAGCCTGACAGTTATGGCATTGAACGATGTCGCGCTTGGTTTAACGCTGGTATAATAAAGGCGTGTGACCTTGTAGATGTCTTCGACCTGGGGCGTTCGGTCAAGGTCAACGAAGAATAGTGGGAGCGGTATTTTACTTTTTATTCCAGGCTGTTCTCTATCCTCCTTGAATATGTTCACTATCTGGCGCACATAGAATCCCATACCCACGAGTTCTTCTTTTATAGCATCTGTTGGCGTAGATGGGTGCAGTCTTCTGATAACGACCCTGAGCGCCCTCTCTTGACGCAGATGATACGTGTGGTAATCAGCCTTGGTGTCAGATAAATATTTTATAATTTTTCTATATGTTTCTGGAGTGTCGGGCATTAATTTAGTGTCATTGGTGCGGCTTTGGCATAAATATTTTCCTGAGCCCACTAGGTTATTCAATTGGTGACACATTAACTGAAAGTTTTTAATATTCCTAAGGAATATTGGTGGGGGTTTGGGTTCCCTGGGGTGGGTGCTGCTTCCATTTCTTCGTTTTGTGTATTTGATAGCACTTGAAATGGGTTCTGAGTGAAAAACGGCGATTCTTCACCAGTCTGAGTTGTCTCATGATTGTTTTGTTGTTGTGAGGTACCAGGTTGGGGATCCACTTCTTCAACAGAGCTCCCTGGTGTGGCTGGTGGAGTATTTCTTTTCGAACGCCTTGTTCTTTTTTTAATAGGAGAACTCATTGTAGTATCGAGGCTCCTGGACCTAGTATTTTTACCCTTGCTCGACATTAGCATATGATAATATCGCATTTCATATTATAAATGATAGGAGAAATTGTTAAATGAGAAGCGATAACAATTTTTTTTTTTTTTAAACACCGAAATATATACGCGTGCTTAGAGAGGACTGGTTGGCACAGAACCTTCTCGGACGGAGATCCAGAGCCCACTGGTGGGATTAGCGATGTTATGGCCGGCCGTTATCAGTAACTAACCTGAGGTCTATTTACACTGTTCACTATTGAGCTGTAAATAAGTGATTACTCACCTTATTCTTTTGTTCAGTAACAAACTTAATTGTTAATATAACAGGTAACACTGTTGTTTCGCATTGAAGTTGAACACTGCCACTATTAATGAAGAATTTTGTAAGAGACGACCTGACGTATGTTTAACTTAGGCTAACGCATGCGCAGAACTCAATAGTAACACTAAAGATAGTAGGAGGAGAATGAATTTTCCGAATTATATCAATATAAACAATTAAAAGAGTATTTTTTTTCATTCTTTAGTCGACATGAATGATGAAGTCCATATAAGATTACCTCGGCGCACAATATAAGAATATTATTCAAATATTTTCCACAGTTTCCCTTGTAAAATCCGTTAGCATTTATTTCTCTATATTAGTTTCTCGGATAACTCGAATCTTCCCGAATATTCCACATTCTTTTTTGGAATATTGTCAATGTTTTTAGAACGCCGAACTTCGATATCTATACCCCAAATGTAAAGGAAACCACGTCCAGTTTTTGTATTAAATAATTTAGTAACTAAGAAACAAAATTTAATAGCTCAAAGTTATGAATAATTGACCTCCTGAACAAATTAGAAAAATGTGACAGTGTACTTTAGCTCCGGAGTACAGATTTGCAGCCAGAGCATCTTCATGCCAAGCCGAGTCGGTAGGAGCATCGGCTCTCTCATTACCACAGCCTAAGGGTACACATATTATGGTTATATATTTTATCTTTTTGTCTTAGTTGGCGTTATATCATCATTTTGGGAAAACATCACAAGAACTGCTATTCCTAGGAGTAGTTAATACCAATTATCTTCTTTTAAGCGATTCCGATGATATCCGCTAAAATATGGTTTATTGTTTTTTTTTAATATGTTATTTCTTGATAAACCATTTCTCTGAGCTAATGAACGTAAAAACCTCAATCAGGGCAAAAATCGAAGCTGGTAGAATTGGCTATAAAGGAATTCATGACAATTATCGTTGTAGGAATACCTATTCACTGATATTTACAAAACACCTTGTCGGACAATAAAAAACTTTTAATTTGAATTCCGTTGTCCTCCAACTTTAGCACCTCTAAGCAAAGGTATTATTTGATTGACATGCGGTTTCATGTTGGCTTAATATAAATCATCCAATAATCCAATTCCTACGCAGGTGGATTCACATTTAAACGGGCACCATTTCGAATGCCCCCGCTTTGAACTGATAAACTTACGGATATATAATATCGAGGATGTAGGTAAATTATAACGATGTATGAGTCAAATGTTCTTCCATAATGCACAAAACTTCGACCTGGCTCTTGTACTGTAACAGTGATGGTGGTCGTTTAGTGTGATTTTTGTTCGGGATACTAATAAATTTGACATTGCTATACTTCCTGTATATATCGGATTAGTTTCAAATAACTATAAAAAATATACGTTTGTCTTTTATCTAAGATTGATCATTATTTATGCTTTATTTTAATTCTTTTGATTTTGGTAATTCTTGCTCAGAGATCCCATCGAGGAAATAGAGACACAGATAGTTGATGCCCTCGGAAGGCTGACAAGCGGTGTACAAACAGAACTGAAGGGATAGCTCATTAGGCCTGCTGACCATCTCCAAGTCAAATCTGTCAAAGCCCGGCTGACCCTCGGCCTATTACACTGGCGGTCGGCCGCTGGTCTTTGTCATTACTCGACAATTATCATCTCCCAGTCGCTATCTGTCCTCCGTTTGTGCCCACTGTTCACTCTCGCGACGGACATTATTAATTACTTCATAGAGGAAAATATATAATATATAATCATTCAGGGCTCAGTTAAGTTTTAATTAAGAAAAATAAAACTGGTGCGGTGGTACACTACCTCCACTAATCACCCTACTATCAATCCTTTCAGTTCAAAGTCCTTCGAACTCGAAATAGTCGATGCTCCGTTCTATGGAACCAACAAAACCCTATATCGTGATCTTAATATCCGATTTGTCCTCGACCTTATCCCTAAAAAAATTTCCAAGTTCCATCAGAACCTTATAAATCATCCAAATCCTCTAGCACAATCCCCATCTAGTTCAACTCATCTCTACAATCCTCCTTGAAGATTGAAGCAGCAGTGGCCCAGAGATCTTTTGTAGTATATATCTTAAAGTTCTATTAATGATCCAGATTTACCACTCAAGATATGAGTGTATGTGGCTAAAGCACATTGGGTTTAACACGAGAGAAGCGGTTGAGAGAGTAGCGCAGAGATCTCTAGGAGTCGTGGTATTCCCTCTATAGTTGGAGGGAGCCTGGCATGGGTTTCCTTGCCTGATTGTATATATTGTATATAGGTATGATTGTGTTTTATGTTTTAATTTACTTGGAGCTCTGGCAATGGTCAGATTCTCCAATCAAGACATGAGTGTATGTGGCTAAAGCGCTCTCACTCAAACTCCACTGGCTTTAGCACCAGTAGTGACACGGTTGAGAGAATACAGCCGGAATCTCTTAGAGTCCGGAAAAAAATAGATCTGAGCCAGAGAAGCAATCATTCGGAAAAATATGAACACTTGAGGTAGTGCATCCATGCAGCAGCCTCGGAGCCGTTAGGGTATGATGAAAAGAAAAACCAACCTGGTCTGAGGAGGTCTCGGATTTGGCGGAGGCCAAAAAAGAGGCATATAAGAAGTACCTAACGTCAAACAGGGACCAGGACTGGATTGCCTACAGAGCTCTGAACAAACGTGTAAAGGAGCAAGTTGTAAAGGAGAAGAATAACTCCTGGTAGAGATGCTGCCAGAAAGTAGATGGGACACTGGGCTTCAATCGAGTGCGAGAAGCTTGGAATATTTTGAGGAGCTTGAGGGCACCACGTAAGGGCAATGTTATCTCTTCTATCAGTGAGGACACCTGGAAAAATCATTATGAGACCCTCCTTAACGAAAGTAGAGCGAAGTTTATGGCACAAGATGGCAACACACAGGAAGACTGCAAGCCGGACCATATGCAAGTATAGGAAGAAGAAGTGAGGGCTGCTATAGGCAGAGCAAAAAGCGGAACAGCTCTAGGACCTGGGGACTTGTATATGGGACTTTTAAAGGCCGGTGGAGATAAGATGCTTGCACTCCTTACCAATGTGACGAACATGGTTCTGAAAGGGTGTGATCTACCTGATGATCTCCGAACAGGATACTTCTGCTCCATCTTTAAAAAAGGAGATAGGAAGCAATGCCAGAATTATCGCGGCATCTGTGTACAGAGCTCAGTGAGTAGGATTGTCGGGATAAGCTGGAAGGAGAGTACACCACACCGGTGGAACAAACTGGTTTCACTGCCGGGAGATCCTGTATGGACAATATTTTTGTACTCCGGCAGCTCATTGAGAAATGCAGGGCGAAGAATAGGGAGCTTCATTTAGCCTTCATTGATTTGGAGCAGGCATATGACAGTGTCTCTAGAGAACGAATATGGCCAGCACTGAGAAGCGCGGGTATTAATGAATCCACGGTACAAGCAATTCAACACTTGTACAGAGTAAAGATTGGGAACCGCCTCTCGGAACCGTTTTCTGGAACCAAAGGGCTGAAGCAGGGGTGTTGTATGTCTCCAAGCATTTTCAAGGTATACTTGGATGTGGTAGTGAATCAATGGATGAGACGAAGTCGAGACTACGGAGTGTACTTTGACGACGACGAGCTCCTTACAGTGTTCTTCGCAGACGATCAAGTAGTGATGGCCCGGAAGAAAGTATTCCTAGAGATGGTGGTTGTCCAATTAAAGAAAGCTTATGAAGAGGCAGGTCTCAGGATTAACTTCCAAAAGACTGAGTATATGGCACTGGGAGATGAGGAAGACGACCTACGCATAGGTGAACAGGTATGTAGAAAAGTAAAGGCATTTAAATACCTCGGGTCCTATCTGGACGGCGTATCTTCACGGCTATTGTCGAGTCTATATTAACCTACGGATGTGAGGCATGGTCGATGAATGCTAGCTTGTATGCCAAAATTCGGACTGTAGAAATGGATTTCTGGATAAGGTGTCTACAGTTAACGAGACTGGACAGAGTCAGAAATGAAGTGGTGAGACTGAGAATGGGTGTAGAGCAGACTGTCTCTGAGAGGATCGGGAAACGGCGATTGAGGTGGTATGGACATTGCAGGAGAATGTCGGAACAGCATTAGCCGAACAGAGTCTTGGACTGGCAGCCATTCGAAAAGCGTAGGCGCGGACGACCGAGAACCACGTGGATGGAAGGAGTCCGAGAAGAGATGGCCGGGCGAGGTCTACAGGAGAGTGACTGGGAGGATAGAGATTTGTGGAGCTCTGCTCTGACCTGAAGAGGTATCCCACTTTGGTACACCGTAAATAAGTAAGTAAGTAAGTAAGTAAGTAATGTAATTAATTTGTAAGTAAAAGAGAAGAAATATACAAAATAATGTTCGCACAGTACTTGAAGTTCTGGAAGGTGTGGCCGAATTAATAAAGTTACTTATACTTGCACTTTATTTATAATGAGATAAGTTCACATGATAAAAATCATTACGAGTTCGTGTCCCGGTGCTCAAGGGGGATTTTAACTCTGCCATTAATCCCCCAATCTCACCCTCTACCCCCGGAAAACCACAGGGGTTCAGTTTTATTCCAAAAACTGAGGAAGAGATGGGCAAAAAAAATACCTACTTGAATGTATCGCTAAAAAAAAAAAAAATGAAATAATAAATTAAAAACTGTTTTATTCAACAATATCAGTTTTAGGAATAAATTAACAAAAAAAATCTTGATACTTGCTTACACATGGAAGCTGAAATATTATAATTATGATTTTAAAAAAGTATATGGTTCCATTTTCTATTTTTGGATGACTACAGCCGAAAGTTCCCCTGGATCCACCAATGCTATACATATTCTCCGGTAAGTAATAATATATGAAACATGTACGAGTGTTTTCCAGAAAAATAGGGTGATAACTATCATATATACAATAGAATGGCACAATAAAACATCGTTAATTCAAAAGGAGAAGAATTGTTGTCGGTTATATTTCTCTCAAATTCCATAGAATGAGTGTAGGGCCGTATCCGCCCTCATTGGGTCCTGAGTGCTGTTGAAAAGGTTTCGCTCCCTGAGGGGGCATTTGCCGGCTATTGTGTTCTTTGTTGTCCACACCTAGGGGCGCTCTTGGCTACATTTTTATGTAATCTACTGCATCATCACTGACCTCCAATGAGTTAAAGGAGGTTTTACTGCCAGCTATTGAATTAAACCTTTATCTATTTCAGACTAGAATAACATTTTTATGGCGGATATTTTAAAGAAAACATAACTGAAAATTCTGGTGCGCACAACACACAATTTTCACTTACCCCTCTACTTTGAATTTTTGAAGTGCATTTTAAACGGAGCTAAAGCTTAAAACTTACATATAACAAATCATTAACGCCATTAAAATTACAAAAATTCTATTTATTATATCGACGGTTGGCAATAAAAATCTAGTTTTATAAACCACATAACTTCTCAGTATCTGAGCCTTTCAGTTGACAAAATGAGTAACTCCGAATTCCAATTCTTCATACATCCAATTTCAACATTTTTCAGTAATGTCATTTTAGTTATATTTCTAGTAGGAAAAGTTATATCTGTACAGATGGGTCATAAAGTTGTCACAATAATTGTAAATGGATAATGTTGGGATTTCACAAAGGAAAAATTGATCAAATTATTCACTAATTTAATTCATAAACAGGTTACTTTGGAATAAACGCTCGATAGATACTTGATTATTTAAATATAATATCATATCTAGAGTTATTAAACTACAGAAAAAGTATTTAAGGTTATAAACATATCTATGAAATATTTTTATATTTCACTTCTTCTTCCACACATGTACAATTAAATAGTATTTTAAACAATGGCATTGGCATAATTCGATGGATTTTAAATACTTGTTATTCAAACTTAGAAAAAAATTTAAGAGTTTACATTTAGTAAGAAAATTTCATTTCATTTCATTTGGGATTTACGTTAAACAATGTTAGTTTTCGGAAATTATTATTTATATCTTTTTTCTCACTCTCCATTACCTTCTATAACTTTATTTATTTGATATTGTTTTTTTTTTTCTAAAATTCTCTGCTTTTTAACGATATATTATATGTATTCCTTCTGAATATTATTTCCATAGATTCACTTTCAACCTGGATAGACATTTTTCTTTATTTCTTCAGTTTCCAATTATCATATCTTTCAAACTTCATATTTAGCCATTTTTTATAGTTATTGTCAATAAAACAGAGTTAATTTTTTTAAATAAACCATATTAAAAGTACTTTATAGAAAGACTTATATGAACATTGGGCATTTAAGCCATGTAAAGTGACATTAATGGGGATAAGACATAAGTGATATTAAAGATCACTTAATTATACAATGATTGAACAATTTATATTGTTAGAGCTAGTTTTGAGAAAATTGTAAAAATATGTTTCACCGTTGATATAAAGTGGCACTTCCGGTAAGCCGATTTTAAGGAAAAAGTTGCTGTAACATCTTAGGCATTGAGTTAGACTGTTCACATACATACACACAGACACACCCACTAATACACACACACACACACACACACAAAGACCATTTTGAGGGTATTTGGACACAGGAGACCTCAAAACATGATTTCCGTTTAAAACTCATATTTGAACATTTTCACGATCGCAATACTTACCTTTACTATATATCTCATATATAGATAAGTGAAACTTAAAAAATACAGAAACTTCCAGTAGAGCTTATTGGAATTATGACGTTCCACACGGCTTTATCTTCTAATAAAAGCTCAACAATTTTAAATATATTTATACTGTGCCCCGTAGGTGAAGGACACCATGTCCATTATTTTATTGGATAATTTTGTAACCTACAAACAAATTTTAGTAGCTCTAAGTTATGAAAAATTAGTTCCTCAAACAAATACAAGAATGTGACAAAATGTATTTTATCTCCGGCGTCCAGAATTTAGTAACTAAGAAAAAAATTTTAATACCTCAAACAAATACAAATATATGACTTGGTTTATTTTATTTCCGGTGTACAGATTTAATAACAAAGAAAAAAATGGCAACAGTTCAAATTTATTGAAAATTAGCTCCCCAAACCTATTTTTCCTACCTGATCATCCAAGGTATGAAAGGAGATGTAGTTTCAAAAAAATTTTATCGGAATCAAAAATTCCCACTCACATAGTTTTATTTATGCATCAAGGAGCAAATATGGTGTAGTGACTTTTTTCATATCTATGGGAGGGGCATATAAAACCTACGTCCCTTCACCTAGATTTCATGAAATTTTCATAGATCGTGTATATTATCTGAATTACGTTTCTTACAAACACCAATATTTCAAAGAACGGCTAGTTTATTTTGTATTAAAACTGGTGAAGTAGTGGAGATAAGTTAAAAAACAATGTGTTTAATCGATAACATCCCGGGTATATACGAACATTAAATACGAAATTTCGGTTTCGTACGAATTTTCGTTTTTGAGCTGGACTGTTCACATACACACACACACCATTTTGGGAGCCTTATACATACATTTCATATATGGGTAAGAATAGAGTTAAAACAGTCTAGTCTTCTACAAATTACGTTTAATAACTGAAGAAAATAGAGCTAATTGTTAAGAACATAATAGCTGTGGAATGTGGTATGCTATGGACATATGAAAGGGGAAGTTATATGAATTTATAAACTGTTTATCTTTCCATACTCGAATCCAACTCATACATTCGTTCCTACTGCCGTAGGTTTTATTTATATCAAATATCTATTTCATTAAATTCCGGTATCTTTTGCTCAGGAGTTCCCATTTCCTTGACAAAACTAAAATAGAATGAAACAAGACTTCGATCGTATTATCTAACCACAAATCATAGACCTGAGAATATAAGTAATTATTTAATCTAGAGCGTTCTTAGAAAGCTGCTGAGGCTAGCTTTCAGCCATATCTTGAAGATAATTTCTGTATTGGAGCAATCTAAACCAATAACTAAAAAAAAAGAAAAAAAAAAAGAGAAGTATAAAATGAAAATTAAGGTAAGAAACATCTCTATGTTTACCATGTTGATGGCCAGGTGAATTTCGGCAATCTTAAACTTTCTTTAATTATTTTATTTCTTCATTAAAATTTTTTTTCTTTGAAAAAAAATTGATCAATTTTAAGTTGAAATACATCCTAGGAAAATTAAACCATGAAGAAGTACTACATAAAATCTAATTAAAAGATCCAAGAAAAATACAATTTTGTCTAAAATACTACAGAAAAAAAAAATTTATTTTTTTTTAATTCCTAATCTACATTATTTGTAATATACACTCAAATTCTAAGAATTTGTAGTCTGCGGAAGAAAACCTACACATTCATTTAATACCTTTTTTAATTTACTTTATTCAATTATGTTTAGTTAATTAAATTTATATTATTACTAAAGTTGTATTAAAGAGAACGAAAATGTTTAAAACAGATTTATCTTATATCCTTACACGGCGTAATACACACTTCAAGAAAGAAGATTTCTGACCACAATGCTCTCTTGCTAACATGATATGTGTGCACGCTATCATATTACCCAGCAGCACTTTCTATTATTTAAGTAATAGAGTTATTTTTCATAACAATTTTCTTTAAATAAAAGAAAGATACTAACTGACTATATGAAATGGTGTTTAAGGGATTCTTAAAGTCCTATTAAATGTAATTACAAGAACAATAATACTTTAAGAGATAAGTTTTTCAATATTTTTTATCATAAACATGGTTACATTTCACCATTTTTCGGAGAGGGAGGCTTTAGTCCGAAACCTCCCTCCCTTCTCCGTAGATCCACCTGTGTAGTGTACTATGAAATAATCCACCCTGTTGCCAATTTAAGAAAAATGTCTAATCACTAGCACGAGTTCCCTCATAACATTTACAATAAGATAAATTTTCTTATAGTACACCATGCCTATGTGTTCATGGACTATAAGAGGTGCACCATGGAAAAAAGATATCTTATTAAATGGAATTTTTTACTAAAGCATCAAGAAACATATAAACTCTGATAATGTATTTTAAAGCAGTCCAGGCCTCCTGTACACTGAAGTATGAAAGAAATTTGGAATTTCCGAGAAAAAAGGTGTCTATAAAAAAATTGTTCTGGAAAGTTTAGTAATCACAGAAGGCAGAATATTCCAAATATCCCATGCGGTTGGTCGTTGGAAAAAGTGCAGACCTTTATTTGTCAGATAAGCTGAACTAAACCTTGAAGGATACCTGGAACATGATGACTACCAAAAGTTCAAAAATCAAGGAATTTCGGCAGTCTAGACTTTGAAGAGCACTTTACGGGAAATGCGTGCTCTAGAACTTGAAATCATTGAAATCTTTGCCAATGAGCCAGTAGGAAATAAAAATAATTTTCAACAAAATGAAAAATTTATTTTTTATTCTAATAAAATGTAGCAATATGACTACTATAAGACCTATTAACAAGTATATTGGTCTATAAGTTTCGGCCATAACACAAAATTCTTCCAGTTTTTAATCCAAAAATCTAAGTTTGCTATGAAATAATCAGCACTTCAATATAAAATTATCAACAAACATTTTTGAAATCTGAATATCACAAACTTGGACCGAAATATGGTTTCTTTTCGCACATTAAATATTCACAGTGATTCATAACTTTATTTCAAAATTGATTTCAAAACATTTTGATTTTTTTTTTTAATAAAAATGGCTGACAGCATACAAAGCAACGGTCACTCCGATCACTATAATTTAATGTTATGTTATAAATACAGTTTTTATAATTAAATAAATGAAAATAAAATTTAAAAAAAAATTATGAGTTATTCCTGATAACTATTCGAAAATAAGAATATTAACTATCAAGAAACCATGTAGGAACATGGAAGAACATTTTATTTCCAAGGGATATAACCTAAAAGCTTGCGGAAATAAATAAGGTTAGACATTTTTTGAAAACCACATAAAGATGAAAAACGAAAAAAAAAGAAAAAAAAAAAGGAACTTCTATTACTTAGAGAGACAGGCTCCTAAACCTCCTACAATAGCCGACACGAAGACCCGGAATATTTCTCTAGGGAAATCACAGTATTGCTTCAAAGCTGGATAATGCTCCTTCATCCAGAAACCACCACTATCAACCTTTAATTACGCCGAATATATTTGGCCAACATGATAGTCCCGCTTTTCCTCTGAGACCGCTAAGAAGAAAATATTGGAAAACGAATGGCTCTTTTACATCCTTGTTCCTTCAACAATTCTAATTCTCAACGATTCTCCCAGTTAGGATTGTCAATAGATCGCCATTTTCCTTGATATTCCTTTCAACAAATTGTAATTAGATTATTCAGAGGAAAGATTAAAAAAAAATTATATGTAAACGCATGTTTTTTAAAACTGAGCGGTGTATTATTATATATATTTATATGTAAAGGTTGAGTACCAGAGCTCCTTCACTAATGTATAACGTATGGAACGAATTTTTATTTTATTTATTTTTGCAATAAAGATGAAAATTGATTTGAATATTTAAATAAATACCTGAAGAAACTGAATACCCTTGAAATTCAATCACTTAATATCTTTCGCATATTTCGTCGTTTAATATTTGATAATTTGTTTCAGAATTTAATTTATTGAAAAGAAAGAGGGAGGAAAAAGTGGAGACCATCCAAAGGTACTTCTATATTTTACCAACTCAATTTAAATACAAAATTTCAACCCACAAACTTTATCTGGCAATAAGGTTGGTCAAATCCTTACAAAACACAAAAACTGGAAGAGGTTGAAATGAAACCCCCAAATGTGCAATTGTATAACACCAAATTAATTTAAACATAAATTATATCCTAAAAATCTCCGGTATTTTTCTAAATCAACTATCAGCACTAAATCTCCTCCAAGAAGAACTAACCGCAACAAATATGAATATTGGGAATCCCAAACGCATGAGGATAAGCATGAAATTCTGCAGAATTACGATAGTATTGAAGGTGGGTGAGAAAGGATTAGAAAAAATAGAAAATTTATAATATCAAGCTAATCAATTCAATAAAAACTGTTATATAGATGAGGAATTGGCTCTGATAAATCGAAACAAAATTTCTGTTTTTCTATAGTTTTTTTTTTCAACAAAAGAGAGGTTTATTTATTTATCCCCCCATTGGGCTTTCAGCTAAAATGGTTTTGCAGGGATAACATATCACATAACTATGTGTAAGACTTAACTGCTATTTTAACACTTACAAAACTGTAAAATATTTCACAATTACACTCAATATTATTCTGTCGTTCGTGTCTTATGATATAATATGGTTACATCATTTCAGTTGCCTTCCAAAAACGGAGGCCACACTTTCTTATTTTCAGATTTAATGAAGTTCACTTTTTGACCCTTACAAAAAATCATAAATTAGTAATACGGTTAGTTTCGCCCCGTCGCTAGTAGTGTTGCCCAAATGCGAGACCGAGACGAGTCTTGGTCTTGCAAACTCAGTCTTGGTCATGCGCAAGAGTCTCGCAGTTATTTATTAGTTTATTACTATAGAAATATTGCTGTATTTTTTTAGATAGAAGAAAACCAACTGGGCCCGAAAGAAAAATTAGAGGAGTTAAATGCAATAGTATAGGACTCCCTCTAGTCCCTCCAGAAATGACGTAGGCGAAACCCCTATATAACATGACAAATTAATGTTCACTGAACATATTAATTACAACATTAATGATGAACATATAACGGAGGACTCATCAAGATTTGAAAATGACCCTTAGTATCGTGGAAACGTCAAATTAATGCGTATCAATAAAATGTTGGTGATAATTGGCCTAATTTATTGTAAAAAAAAAAAAATTAAGTTTATTTTGGCTGACATCATAAATACTTTGAAAAGAATATGGCAACAAACAGCCAAAGGACGATTGCTACATTAATTTTTTTTTTTTAAATAAGTTAAAAGTTTGACATATTAATATGTTTCAATTTATTATTTTTTGTCAATTAAAGCTGAATTTACTTGGGTTTGTACAAGATGTAATGAATGTAACACAGTTTATTTATTTATTATTTTATTTATTTATTTTTTTTGCAAAATTGCATTTTGTAATATTTCCTAACCAAAAATTGCAAAGCAATTGTATTATTTTTTCACTATATCTAGCTACTGTCCAAATAGTTATGGGTTCAAATAAAACATCCAGGTTTAAAAAACATACAATGTTAACCTCATTAAAAAAAAACTGTGTAATCTTATTTTAAAAAATGTATGAAATAATATCATTTACATTATAATTGGAAATTATAATCCATGGATAATAAGAAAAAATGTTACTATGTGATTCTGATAAAAGTGAAAAAAAAAAAACAGAATAGAATAATTCTTAATTATCTTATACATATCTTCTGAAAAGGAAACACGCCTCAGGAAGTAGGGGAGAAGTACTGCTTAACATAAAGTAATTTTTCACTCTTAGGTTATAAATCATGAGGAACAGTCATATAAAAATTCATATTTATCCTTCAGGGCTTAGACCAGCATGTAAACAAATATATTCAGCTATTATTCAGTACATTTCAACAGCTGCACACAATAGATAAGACAGCCTCGGAGTGAAATAAATAATAATAAATAATTCCACTCTAATAAGAATATTTTTACCATATTTTAGTCTCAATACTGAATACCTTTTATGAAAATTTTTAGATACTTAAAGTATTTTAACTTTGTATTTCTTTTAAGTTAAGAACACAAATTTAAGCGTACGCTTAAAATATAGTTTAATATTTCTATGTGCGTGTGTGTGTGTTTGTGTTTTAATACAAATAGAAACAAACAATTAAATACAAAAGTTTAAAAGAATTATCCAAGCAGCAATTCATGTTACACGGTTTTTATTCATTCAAATTAGTCGGTTGCAAGAGAATGCGGTACACTCTTGAAACTTGTTTATTTTTCTTATCCCCTGAAAACCGTTTTAAAACATTTTATATTTATAAAGAAAAAAACAGATCAATAGAAATTAGTTTCAACATACAAGGGTAGTCTAAAATCATTGTATCATAAGTTACAACCATTTATGTTTTAGAGACACTCAATCTAAATATATTTGGCATATATTCCGGTGTACGTTCCAAAGGGCCCAATGAGACGAGAAAAAATTTCCTATAATTAAAAAAAAAATCATGTTATTTATTTTTGCTTTTACTTTGTTTTTAGTTATTATATGCCAATCTATTTCTTTTTTTTTGCAGAATACGAAAACAATATTGACTATAGTATTAAATAACTTATAATATGTCATAAGTTATAAAACCATTAATTAATATTTGTTTTTTTTGGAGAATACTTTTTCGGATCTATCAATAAAGTATTTATAACTTTTCAGGATTTTCTCCAAATTCGAAACCAATACAATCATTGGAAAGCTCAGTTATTAATGTTCCAACTCACATTAATAACTTTTGAATTCCATTCTTTCGCAGGCTAGAAATCAATTAAACTTCTCAAATATTTTTATTTTATACCACTTCGTGTAGCATATATAGTCCAAAATCCAAAATACTTTTTTTTTTATCTGTGGAGATTTCCTTAAGTTATGAAAATTTTTGTGGTTTTCGAAAAAACATATAAAATATTCTCCAGCCTAATCAAATATTTCGTGCAAAAATTTTAATTTTTTGACTGTCATAAAAATTGGTATGTAAGGTTTTTTGAGTTGCTAAAAACAAATATCTACTTTGTTTCTCACTAAAATATCTTTACTCATGATACAAGACATTTTTAAAAAATATATTACATTGTTATATATGGGTACATATTTTATTAACCGACCAATGTGGATTGTAAATATATTTTTTAGGTTTAATATATTACAATTTTATTTCAGTTTCTTTTATTACAAAATTTTACGGTGCACCGGGATTACTCTGATACTAAGATGTGACTATGTACTAGAGATTATTTTGAATATGAAACTAGCTGGCAGATTAAAACATTTGTGTTCAGCCAAATTTGCTTTAGTCTTGTTATAACAATGTTCCAATCTGCCGGGTAATTTCAAATCCAAAATAAACTCGAGTACATAGTTACCTCCTCCTCCCTCCTTTAAAGTTCATTAAGTCCCAAAGTGAACCGGGTTTATAGCATTTAGTACGTAACTGCATAGAGAACGTGTTGACCGAGAAAGTTAGGGTGTGGATTCCTTGAGTAGACAGTCCGGTTCTGAACATTGTGGATTCGATTGCCGCCTGTTTCAATTAATATTCATTTCACTGCGTTCCGGAAAATCAATCTTGACACTCCTATTCTGGCAAATACGCTGCAGCGACCCCGAGTAGGTCATTAGGAATTGGCAAAAATACCACATCCAGCGCGGGACTAGTTTCCACCACCAGTAGTAGTACTAATACCAGATACCTATATAAATTGTTCAAGAATCTCATAAATTTAATTTTTCATATCGCATTATATTATCCTTCAGCTATTGATTTGAATTTGTTTTTGTAAATTATTAAGTAAATAAATAAAGCATTTATTACTTATCAGAACTCACAGAAGATGTCTTGATATTCCGAATCACAGCATAGACCCTCGAATCTGAAAGCAAAAAAAAAAAAAAATAATAATAATAATAAAAATTACTTATTAGTTATTTTAATATAAATTTCTACTAATTATTTTTATAATTTCCTTCACAATTTCCTAGACAATGAAACTGGAGGAATGAAATATTTAAAACAGCATGAACACAGCCAAAATATTCTTTTGGAACTTCTTAATGTCAATATCATATTTACAGATTATTTTTAAACTACAATATACACTACTAGAATTTTTATTCAGTTTTTAGAATAATTTAGTTTTTTATTAAGATAGCCTGTTGTTTATTTTTTATTTAAAAAAAAATCAATGATTTTCCTTTTCTTACTTTTGTTATACTTTCTTTTCTCCATGTTTTCATTTTTCTTCATATGTATATAGATATATATTCTTTTCTCATTGAATATGCAAACATTATTGAATCGAAGACTTTATTTCTATTTTTTTAGTTCTTTAAATATTATTATTTAAATTACGGTATATATTGTTAAAAAATTTATAAAATTGTTTTATCATTATTATTCTGAGGCCACTTTGTCCCAGAATAAATTTTATTATTCAATTCTAATATAATGCATGTATGGATTATGTAATATATATGTATACTACTATAATTTTATGTATTTAAATTTAAATTTTTAGTAATTTCAGCTATGTTGTAACAGTTTTAGATTTTAATAAATAAATAGAATACTGTTGGCCTGATAGATCGATCTTAAGAGCAAATGCTTGAGAATTTTAACAATTTATCTTATAAATAGTTTGGATAATATTAAATAAATACGCTTGGTGAAATGGATCACGATAGAATGATGCGGGCATACCTCTTTATTGTCCTTATTTACCAGTGCTAAACTGTTAGATTAAGAACAAGAGAAGAAACCTGTTCTTTAATGCTTAAATTTTATCTAGGGAAACAAAAATAATAATATAAAGTTCTAAATTTTGGTTTACGTGGTTGATCCTGATTTTGAAAATGACCAACTTTGACACAAATAAAAATATTATTTCAAATAGCAAACTATGATGAAGATGAAGAATAAAATAATTACAAATAGAAGCTACACGACAAAACTTTCAGTTTATTTACTTGGAATTGATTTTATATTTTATTGAATATATTTCTAAGATTGAGATTAAAAACTTAAAAATGTTTTTAGTTCGGAATGTAATCATTTTCAAAAACAAAAAACATATGTCTTTTCCCCAATTTAAAGAAAATTGGACATGAATACTACTTTACTTCATATGAATATTCTATATGAAGAAAATTTCCTTGTCGAAACTAACTAAAAAATAAATTCAGCTTAAAGCGAAACCTGTGACAGGATTTAAAAAAAAAAAAATAATAGTTATTGAAATATTACTCAATTTGATAGTTTACCAAAAATATTATGTAAATGTTTAATAAATTTTGAGGTATCATTATCATCATCATTTTAATACTCAAAACAGACTACCGAGAACACTTAGCAGCTTTAATCTAACATTCGAATTGGTTATTTAAAAAACCACGCATGTACATTTTAAATTTTGATTAAAAATTAAAAAAAAATATTGTTGAGTAACGAGTGTAGCCATCATAAGAAGGCTAAAATAGTGAAAAAATATATTATTTCAAGACAAGGTTTTGACCCGACGACTTTATAAACAGTGTGAATAAGTTTATTCACATTTTTCTTGATAACTTCGACCTTGATTGTTCGTTCTAGCCATAAAAAAGACGTGCAAAGTCTAGTGGAAAAGTTGGCTATAAATATAATAGTTTTTCTTTTTATGACGGCTACTCCGGACCATCTCCTTACTCTGTAATATACAACGACCTACCATAAAGTATTCAAAAATATATTAAATACTAAAATTTTCAAAAAAAATATTTAGCTTCAAAACAACCAATAAAATTACGTTTTCACAAATTTCATCTTTAATATTTATCAAATTAAATAGTGCTTAAAAATATAAGTAGAGAGTGGGGTATCCCAGTATTAGGGCACTGAGCTTTCAATGCAAGGGTCCCAGGTTTGAACCCCAGCTCATGGCAGAAAATTTATTTATCTGTTTCATTGGCCGTGGGGCGACCCTGGGTCGGGAGACCCTCAGCCTCTATAAAGTGGGTACCCTTAATAAAATAATTAATTAAGGGGAAAAACCTGGCGGTTGAGGGTGATATCGGTCAAATTACCTCCTTTCACAACCGTTGACCTAGAAACAGTGCTTTCCCTAAATAGCGATGAACCCCCAGACCTTTCATGGGTTGTAGTGGTGCAGGTTTTTTTTTTTTTTTAAATAAAAGTACTGTCAATTTTTTTAAAAATCTCTTTTGTAAATGTAGGTGTCTCTAATACCTACAATTTAAGTTTTTCTCTTGATTTCTATATACTTTTTTTATGGACGTAAAATAATAATATATTTTGAATAGAAATAAAAGCAGTATATCAACAACAAGGTTCTACTAAAATAGAATGAATAATACCTCTTTTGTGTACATTCGCAAAATAGAATTACATCCTAATCAAACAGACATGCTTTGTTGTTCAATAATTAGTTTGCAATGTATATCTATATTAATACTGAACACAAAGCTCTAATCAAATAAATCAGTCTACCAATATCTGCAATCATTAGCAGGTCTACCAATTTCGAAGTAATTCAATCATACATATGCTGTTTTTTTTTAAATTATTTACTCAACATAACATAAAAATAACGACTAGAAAATGGAAGAAAATGATACAAGACTTCTTGTTCCTCAAATATTTATTGAATTTCTCGTTATGTAATCTAAGGTAAAAAAGAGCAAAAAAATAATATTGTCGAAGAGAATCGCAGAGAAGAAATGTATTGAATTTCAGTAATCTTATCAGTCGGTAGAAGGTTGAGACACAATTTCGATTAACGGAGACCTTGGTGGATAAGGTGATATAACATTATATATGAACGTTACGCAACGTATCGTTAATAAGAACCCAAGGTATATTACCAATTGGAGATATTTTTAATCTGATGCGAGAGTAAGGTTTCCGACGGCATGTTGTATTCCTTCAAGGAAGAGATAAAAATAAGAAATAATCTAAGATTATATTATAAGAATATTATTTACTGATGATGAAACTGACTTAAATCTAAGTTACTTGGGTTTTTATCATTTGTTTATTGTTCATTTATCTTATTAATTGACAAGCAATGATTTTGAGGTTGAGGCATAGATCTAATTGTCTAGAAACAAATTGGAATGAACTGGCATGTTATATTAAAGAAATATTTCAGTAGCAAACGTTTTTCTGGCAAAAGCTCTTTGTCGGACTTCCAGAGTTATCACTTCAGAATTTTTAGGTCGAGGGGAAGTTTTAGACAATAATCTATCCGAATCTGTTTAGACAAGAGACTCACCTATTTTAAAGAATAATTAAAAAATACAACGAAATGGGGATTAGAGAAGTAGAGATTCTTCCATAAACTGGAGTCATGGTGGAGAGGCGAAAATATCATTAAATTTAAGAATAGGAGAGACTTCGATTTAGTATTAAATTAAATACTTATTTTTCCAATACATGACATAAAAACTGTATTCAATAATTAATTTAATAAATTTTATCCAATAAAAAAGGAAATTATTGAATATCTTGGCACTTTGATGAGGCAGAATTTCAGATCACCTAATTTTATGGCGAATCTCAACTTATTCTTGAACAGAACTCAACTCAATTCACCTTAATTTAAATCTTAATAAATAACTACATTGGAAAATCAGTATTCCGATAAGAGGCTGAGAAAAAAAAAATCAGAGTAATTTATATTTAGAAAAAAAAAAGAAAATAACATATTAAATTTAACGAAGACAAATTTCCCGCATTTTATAGATCGTAGTGTAAATAGGTATGCCTGCATCTAAGATGTTTATTTTCATTACTTCTTTTTTTTTAAAGATAATTTTAATTCTATTTTATTCATTTATTTTCATTCTATTATTACTATTATTTATATTTTCTTCCTTCACTATGATATTTTATTTTGTTCTTTTATATTTTTATATTATTTGAAATTAGCTTATTTATTTGATTTAATTTTTTTTTTTTTAATTTGTAAATATGTTGTGAATGTGCTCTCAGAACTCTATTATAAATGTCTTTTATTCAGACAGAGTGTAATATTTATCAATAAACAAATAATCTATTCTAAAAAATTCTATAGATCAATTTGTTTCCTTTACGATGGTGTAATTGGGAATCACACTAAATGTAAACAGTTTGGCCTATTCAACAAAAACTATGGTGAAGTCGAGGAACCGCAAGCAATAAAATAAATCTTCATTCGGAACTGGAGAATGAATAGCCTTCAACATAAACATGCTTGCTGGATTTTTTGATAGAAAAGACAATTAATTAATAAGTCAATTTAATCAAAGATAAATATATTCAAGAATTTACCTTCTCCAAAGTGAAATCCTGTCAATGGGCCAACTACAAACCTTTAAACATATTGAAGTCGACTTAAAAAAATACTGTTTTTCCCATCGATAGCTATATTAATTTGATTATAATAGGTTGCTGGTGGATAAACACATATATACACCTGCTTATATCCAATCGACAAAATTATTTAAAATTTATTTTTTGGAGAAATAGTGGAAATTAAATTTTTTTTAAAAAGTATAGCAAAATAAAATTGCTAAAATAAAGATTTTGTTTTCAATAATAAGAGTTCCTTATTCTCAGAAGGACAAAGTCATATTCTCATCATATATATGGATCAGGCATTTATAACCAATTTATCACGGATTCAACAGAGAATTAAATATATGGGAGAAGCCGATTCGGAAATACAGTTACCTGTCAGTCTCAACAAAGGAACCAGTTTTATTGAGAAAAAAAATGCATTTTGCCTGAATCAAGGGTATAGAGTATTTGGGATTTGAGAAACTCATTCATAAAATCTATACAATTACATAAATAGTAGAAATTATAACAAAAATGAGAGATAGAAAGCTTAGTAATACAGATGAAATAAAATATGATACCACAAAAATAAAAATAAATAAATAAGAGATCTTCTGTCTCAGCCCCATCACTGAGATGGGTATCCAATGGAGACTGAGAAAGGGCACTAAAGCCATATATGTTCATGACTTGATTGAAGAAGCTGGTAATTGCCAAAGAATTCTTTTCATTAGGTATATAAAAAAAAAAAAAAAAATAATACTACCCAGTTATAGTTACTTTCAGTATCATAAACTTGAAGTGACTTTATTCAATGTTTAATTTTCTTTAAATTAATAAACTGTATAATACCCAAACTAAAAATTTCATAGGCGTTGCCTCATAAAATTTTTTCCAGAATCTTTGATAAATAATTGAAGATCAATAAGCAATTTTCTCCATTTCATATTGTTAAAGTATCGTTTAATGGTTCTTATCATTATTGGAGCAGAATGGACTCAAGTAATTAAACAAACTAAAGGAAAAACGCCAAAAAAAAAAAAAAAAATGATGGCACAATTTTCGCCTATTGGAGACTCGGACATCCAATAAGCTATCAGATTGTCTGTCGTCCTGTTTGGGACGGCCAAACCATTCTCAAGTCCTAGAGCCTTTATCAAGATCTCAACCAGCGGAACTCCACTGCCCTTCCACTAGTGAATCTCAACTAAACAAACTTCCCATTTATACTGTTATATTTAGTTGGTATAAGTTAACTTGATAATTACATTAGCCAGTATCTCTGAATTCTACTACGGTATTTAACCAACTAAAAGAGCAGACTAACTTGAATGTGGTTTATGTTTTAAACAAATAAATTTTGACTTTTTGTCTTCCTTTTATTCCATACAGTGTTTTCTCCAGCCAGGGTGTGAGAACGAGGGATTAATGCCAGAGTTAAAAGTCCCCCCCGGCACAGTGAAGCTAACTCGTAATTATTTCTGTCCAATTATCTTATATCAGGTTGCCGAGTATGTTGCAGATTGCCGCTCGGTCACACCACCCTCAATTAACCTTACTTATAAATACAAAAAAACATATGATTTAAACTGTAAAGGAGATTAGTTTTAATATTTTACTTCAAAGGAGAGGGAGGTTATGAACATGAGATCTCATATTTCAACGAATATTTTTTAGTAATACTCAGTCGAATAATATTAGACACTTGTCCGAAGGCTTTTGGCAACTGTCTTAGGCGTATAGAAAAATAAAAATAAATTTTCTTTTTCATTTGTATATATACTGATCTATGAGTTTTGTTTTTTTATTCTTTAAAATAAAAAAAATCCTATTGTATTAAATAAATTAGTAAGTATTGGACTAATAAGTATAAAAAGTCTTTGACTTTTACTTTTTTGTCAACGAACAATAAGGGCAATGGATTGATTTCACTTGTGAGATCCTTCCTTTCTCCTTTCTATCCTCTTCATTGCAATAACCGACACTTCCTTTAATATTATTGTATCCTTAATTTAATTCAGTAGACCTTCATAATTCGATTCTGAGATACATTTCTCATTTAGATCCGCCGTCATCTTGGTTTGAAACTTACTGCTAACGACGCATCTTAGCGTGAACAACTTCAGGAGTAAACATTATTTTTTCGCTTAGGCATTGTAATTCCACAACTGTGGATAATAAAAAAAGTATTCTTCGACAAAATAAAGAACATTGGACGTAATGTAGGGAATAAAGCAACATGAAATGAAAAATATCACGAGGAAATTGAAATTATGAAGTTTAGGTCACTTGACCAATAACTGACAACGCTCCAACTACTGCAAAACCCCAAAATTGCTGGCAAGGTTCTTCCTCGGTTCGGAAACTCACATAAGGGAAAACAAAGAAAAATCTATAGTTCAGATCCCATTCTCATCTTAAGACTTATGTTTTATCATGCAAAGATGTTTTACAGAACGGGAACGTTATAGATATAAGGATATAGAACGTTATAGTGTTTGTTCATTAATAGGACTGTTACATGAAATTTTGTCTGCACCATTAAGGATGAAACAGTAACTTTCATTCAAATAATATCGAATATTTTTATTTGTCCATATATCATGAAAACAATTCTAGATACCTTTTGTCTAAACAAACCATTGTAAAGCAGATTTTGTATTATACCTCGTTAAATAATTTCTTGTTTCTCATGAGCTCTATATTAGTATTTCAACACAACGTTAGGGCTGAAGCGAAAGCTCTCTTAACCAAGCATTAGAACAAAGTGTAACAGAATAATCCATGATGTAGTTATTTACCCTAAATGTTGGCTGTTGTGAATATACTGTTTACACTTGGCTTTTACGGCTTGGACTGCATCCACACCTGCCTTCAGTGTATACTGCGCTAACTATATTGTTGGCTTATTTTCATTGTAATGATCAAATCCAATTACAAAAGAACCGCATAGGGTGGTCTAAAATAATTTAGAAAACAGTGTGTTAAAATACCCATTTCATTTGAAATTTAATTTCAGCTGACTAGAAACATATAACTAAATTTTTATCTTACTAAGCGAAGCGACACGAGGATTATGTGTTTGGTTAGTCCGCTAAAAGCTATGTAACGGATTTGTGAGGGAACGGCTAGATCGATTTTGAAATTTGATGGCTCAAATTATTCTGTGAGATCACTTGAGTGGTTGGAAACAGTTTCAACTAAAACACTGACATGGTAATAAATAAATATATTTAATCAATCTTTAAAAAGGTATGTTCCCAGGTGTGTTTTTTAGCAAACAGATAGATTAAATTTTATTTTTTATGGCTAAGAATACTTATATGGAACCCACATACTACGTGATGACCAAGTGGGCTAATGAGTGTTCAAAAATGAATTGTCCAGAGCAACTCTGGTATAGTTCCTTTGCACTCTACCCTGGATAGAGAATAATCTTATATAGTCTACTATGCGAGAAAGGTTGGAAGAATATGATAAAATAGTTAAATAAGTGTTAAATGTGTTAACTTCAATCGAATCAAATCATGTAAATTCAAAGCCCTTCGAATAATAATATGTCAATTTCCCAATCGATTTATCTAAATAATGCATAATGACCATAATACCACATGTGTTTTATATCTAATCACCGAAAAATTTCTTAATTTTACAAGATATTTAATCATTATACAATTTCACTTGTACCATCCCTACTAAGTTTATCCAAATCTAAAATACTCCTCGATGGTTGGAATGGTAGTAGCTCCGCAACCTTCGGTAAATATTTGTATCTTGGAGTTTATGCAATTGCAGGATTCTCCTCTCATGACAAGCTATATCTCTCTCGCTAAATCTATACACTTTTTGACACAAGTGACGTGATTAAAATAGTAGCGCTTAGATCTCCTGCTTCTTAGATTTTTCCTGCACAGGCGAAAGAAAAGAGATTTTCTATACTCCACATAGGCATATCTGTGTTTATTATGTTATTTATATTGCAGAATATTTTATTTTTAATTAATTTGAGGATTAAAATAAATTCCAATAAGTCCCATCAAACCACCTTGACCCGTGGGTAACCTATTTCATCGTAAACCTATGACTTTCTGTCCTACAGTATCCTTTAATAACACCCTTCTTGTAATACTAATAACAAGACTGAAAGGACAAGAAACTGCTTGACGTTTCTGCTTACTCCAACACTTACTAGACAAACTCTCTAAACATCCAATTAATTACAAAAGACTCACATATATGATAGTAAATAGGCCTATTTGGACTTACAGAGTTGAGCATTTGAGCTCCACTAAACCATCATATTCCTTTCGCATCCAATCCTTACAATCCTGTCCTTCTATAGTAAACTTTATAACCATTCGAATCCTCTCGTTTCAGAAGTTGCTTCCTCTTTTATCTCTGACAAACATCCGAGACGTCTGAAAATGAGACGAAATCGTGATCTCCTAATTTAGAAATTTTATTAAAGTACTACCAATGGGTATTTTCTCTACAAGTGTTGTGATGTCCTTGTATTACTAATTATCACATTTACTAAGTTTATATTTGTTTAATAAATGTGTAAATTTCATAAATAAATAAATTTAAAAAAATCAATTAATATTTATATATTTTTTTAAAATATTATTATTTACTAATTATTATGCTTTTGTTTCTTTAAATTATTAATATTTTCTGTAACGAACTGTTTTCTCCTGTTTATTAGTTTCAGTATTGTATACAATTTGGTACACTATTAAATAAGATAGTTTAAAATCAAATCCTAAATTTATTGATTCCTCACTACCGAAGGTAGGGAAGCATTGTATTTGTGCTAGAGGTTAAAAATTATTTTTGGCTCACAATTGAAAATTTTCCCTCGCGTTTTACGTTTCAGAAATCAAGGATCAAATTTGGTTCGGTGTCTGTCTGTCTGTAGTCAAATCGATGTAACGGGCATATCACTTACTACCGTTTATCCACTTTTCATGAAATTTTCAGGAATTGTGCGGGTTGGTGTCTAGATGGTCCCATTTAAATTTTATTAAATTCTAATCAGAATTTCCGCTTACGATCTCGCAAACACCTTTTTGTAGATATGCCAATATTTCAGAAACTGCTAGTTCGATTTCGCTCAAAGCTGGATAAAAAGTAGGTATTTGTGAAAAAACATGTGGGGTCAATTTTGTTGAATTCTGTCCATTTCCTTCTCTTATATGCACAAACGTGTTTTCCTTGATACGTCTATATCTCTAAAAGCGCAAGTTCGATTTGACTCAAATTTGGAGGGAATTTAGGAATTGGTAAACGTGAAATGAAATAGGCATACATTTTTATCAAATTGTATCTAGTACTCAAAAGAAATATACCTTTTTAGACCAGGAAATATCTTATTTGATATGGCTATAGTTTGAAAACAGGGCATTCGATTTGACCCAAACTTAGAGAAAATTTGTAGAACAGTTTAAAAATTACTTAGTATCAATTTCATTGAATTCCATTTAATAATTAAAATTAATATGAATAATTGTTAATAATATAATGACTGTGAAATTTTGAAGGCACTCATCATATGGCGTGGGAGTTGGGTTATTACAATATTGTTATGGGGTTATAAAATTTTAGGGTTTATTAAAAAAAATAATAGATACTGTATAGTTTGGTCGGTTCCAAACATTGCTGGCATGACATTTACTGCCTTACTTAGATTTCGTGGGATTTTTATTAAATTTAAAGTAATTTTTAGTCTGAATTTGTATTAAAAAAAAAGGTCTTATTTGTGATTGTGTTTATTTCCATTGAAGTTCAATTAGTTTGTCTTGGTCTTGATTTCCTCCTTAAATATCCTAATTTTCTCAACTTTACCCATATTTTTATACTCAAGCTTAATTAGTTTTGTTCTGACTGAAGAAAAGTATTGGTCTCGTTAACTCCGAACAAACAACAAGTTGAATTTTTCCTATGGATTTTCTAGTTCCATCCATTTCTCGAACTGAAAACGTACTTATTAAGTATATATCACTATCATTTGTGCAAAAGTTCGTATGTAAAAATTTTCAACTTTTATTGTATTCGTGCTAAAGGTGACATTTTGTAGCCTGCAACTGATATAAGCAGTCTGCTACGATGGAAAATAGCAGTGGACAATAAAATATGAAATTATACCAATAAAGCATAAAGAAATAATGAGTTTTTACTTAAGACCTCTTGCACTATCAGCAGTGAAATGCATGTTCAGTATGCATTGGAATTTTTTTTTTTTTTTTTTTTTAAGAATAATCAATATGGAATTTCCAAATACGGCACCCTTTCGCATTTTAATATTAGCTGATAAACTAAATTCGTGGATATCTAACTCGCGAATGTTAAGGGGTAACTGTATTTCCCAATCGGCTTCTCCCATATATTTAATTCTCATACGAAAAATTGTATACCTTGTTATATAGATATATTTTAGCCAATGAAACGGTGAGGAAGCCATCCTGACCTTATTACGGGTGATAAATATTCAGGGCGCAGTCTTTTTAATTTTTTATTAATGCCAACGTTTCAACCAAAAAATTGGGTCATCTCCAGGGCTGAAAATTTTTCAAACGTTGGCATAAATATAAAATTTAAAATTAAAAAAAAAAGACTGCGTCCTGAATATTTATCACCCATGATATGTAGTCTATTAACTTACTTCAATACACTGACATTACTTGGCAGACGTTTTATTTAGGTTTCTTTGGGGGCTGTTATTCTGCAAATTCATTGGTAACACGTTTTGCTTGTCCGCAATATCCAGTTTTTGCATACTCGTAATCTAGAGCAATTTTGAATAACTTGTTTGACGGTTCTTTTAACATTATATCTCTCGCAGGTTGGATGGTCAATATGAGAACCCAATCCTTAATCGCCGGAGAACAGTTTATACTTTTCTGGAGTTTCGGATGGTTACGTATGGAAATAGGTTTTTTTATTGCTTTTAATTTGAATTATTCTTGTTCAAATAATTTCTGACACATTTTCCACACTTCCTTCTTTATATGTTCTTAGAAGTATTCTGCTGGGATTTTGTTAATTATTACAACTGGAGTTATCACTCAAATTCTCGCCATATGAATTGCATTGTCTGCTTCTTCGGACCCGATGATCCTATAGTGTGAAGTAACCCAGATGAACTTTACTTATTTTCCCTCCTATCTTAATATCCACCAATATTTCTAACAGTTCTCGCCAGCAGTTGTTGGTTTTGTGTTTTAGTTGTTAATTATGAACTCACTGAGTCAGTTACCACGGTCATTTTCTACTCTTAGTTGTCTCTAGGTAAGACAGCTAGCCTTTGAGTTATCTATAAATGAAGGGGTGTGGATCAATAGGGGAATTATTATGTCATATTCAAAACAGTTTTGTTTTTGTTCAGAAATATTTTTGAGAAATGTTTCTACGACGTTTTTCTAACTTATATTCTTCGCTTCTTCTCAACGGAATATTGTTTTATTCAATAGATATTATATGTTTTGGTTTTTCAAACAAGCCCTCAATTTGTTTTTATTTATAAATTTTTTCTATATTATTTCTACATTTTTGTATCTCTTGTATTTAAATGTATTTAAGATCATGTAAATGTATTTAAGATCACGTGTCAGGGAACAATAATTAATAAAATATGTATTTATAAAGGAATGTATTACTAACTTTTTCTCCTAAGCAATATTAATGAAAAACGTTCATTTAAAATCTTTCAAAAGAGACTCATCAAATAACTTTTCCTTGAGGCTTAATAATGTAACGAATTCTCGCAATATTAAATTAAAACAAACATAATTGGTGCATTTTTCCTTTTTTTTTATATTCCTATTAATATTAAATAGAATACATACTTATTAAGTTATCCTTCAAAATTTTTCAGTGAGTTAAAAAGAGAAAAAAAAATATAATCAGAAAAGAATTAACTGAAAAGAATTATTTTCCTTTGGTAATCACAAGAATTAATTAATGAATTAGAATTTAGTTATCCAATAAATGTGAATAGGCATCAATTTATTCATTCTTCGAAGCGAGGAAGTTAGAAGGTTTAAACAGTTTCAACAATTAGTTCTTGGGTCGCATTGCTCAAAGCCAAACTATTACTTTGTGACAAAGCCCCAATCCTCTGCCTGTAATATATTTCCCAGAGTAATAGGACCGATGCAGGCTTCATTTATTAGTGCTGCACCAGCCTGGAATCCACTAACCTTCAACGAATTTCCTCCCACTGCTAGCCTAAAAAGTATCAGTGTTGGTAATTGGATTCGCAGTAACTAAATTCTTTATTCATTCCCCGTTTAATTAAATAAATTCCTGCCCAATGGCTGGAAAAATGAGCCTAAATTCTAAAATTAGCATTGTAATCAGATAACCGAGACTTGAACGGAATTATATAAATCTTTTTACATCCACTTAGTTAAGAGAACTTTCAAAAGGCTTCTCTAAGCTACTTATTCCACTCTGAAGAGAAAAATGCATTTAATGAGTTAGGGAGATAAATTTTTATTTATCCAGTGATGCTGTCTAAATAGATCGAGTCAAATCACTTTATTGCGATAATGGTTTGAATATATATATATATATATATATATTATATATATATATATATATATATATATATATATATATATATTTTAAAAGATTAAAAATAAATTCTACATTATAAAAATTTTATAATCTTAGAAAACAGGAATAGTAAATTGGAAAGGAAGACATAAACTAAAAAACTAAAAACTAAAATTTTTATAATGTAGAATTTATTTTTAATCTTTTAAAATAAATTAATGTTCTGTTGAAAATTAGTTAATCTTCAATAATAAAATATAAATAAATAATTATTAAATTTTCCTAAGCCCAAAAGAAACCAAAGTATTATCAATAAAATTATGTTATGTCGTCGGCATAATGTTAAACAGGCTTCTTTTTATCGAATTATTAACATGCGTCTGAAACTTCGTAAATAGCTTCATCTCATGGTAACCTACAACTATTATATTTACGAAAACTCTTGGAATTTGGACGTTTTCAATCTGGAGGGGGGCAAATTTTGTCAATTTAATTGGGTACTAAAAACTCGTAAATACACATTTGCTTTCTACTAGGATCGTTATATAATTTGGTCACGAAATAAATAAAACAAGGTGACCTACAAAAATATTGGGTCGCTTGGCGTGATCTCCACCCCTAAAATGTCAAAATGACGAGATTATATAGGCGAAACGCTCCAATATTTTTGTAGGCTACGATATTATCGATTCAAGTGGAAAGCAAATGAGTATTAATGAGTTTTTAGTAACAAACTAAATATACTAAAGTGTCTTGCACAAGAGTCTCGCAACAATATTGCGAATTAAATATTTACCTAATAGTTTATTACTCTAGAATTTATCTGACATTTTTCAGTTAGAGGAAACCTAACTAATCTCAATTGAAAAATTGGATTAGTTAAATACAATAGTATTTTGTTAATACCAATACTTTACATATAGTAACTAAAATTCGAGTATTGGTAACTATTTTGCCTTGATTTTCATTCACAAAAACAACTTTTTTTTACCAGTCTTGGCCTTGGTCTTGAAACAGTTAGGCGATCTTGGTCTCGCAATGTGCTAGACCATGATCGATTTTGGACATCACTAGTGATGCGGCTGGGAGAGAAGCACTGAGATCTCCTGGAGTTCTTTTTTGGCTTCGAAATTTGGGGGGCAAAGCTTGATTCAGAGATTCATGGGCTAATGTAAATATTGTTCATAGGTGTGAATGTTTTATTTATTTTATTATCATGTAGCTTTAATGTATTATTTTACTTATCTTGTTGTGTGAATGAATCATGTAGCCTTAATATTAATGCCATTCAATGTGGCAGAATGTATTAATATTCAATAAAGAAAGTAATAATTTCTTCTTCAGAGAAAAAAAAAATTATCTTGTGTAGATATATATTAATTCTCTTAATCATATTTACTTTGTCTTTATTTATATATGTACTTATATGCTTTTTACTTATTTATATTTATTTTCCTTTCGTATCTACATATTGTGAGAATGAAAACTGTAGCCCTTGTACCAATGTCCTTCATTGAGGCAGACTATATTAATACTCAATAAAATGGTTAAATATAAACAAAAAACTAAATAGACAAATATTGCCAACTTACAGATTGAAAACTTCTCAATTCCGAAAATCTTCGCAAATCAAATATTTGTAGGTTACGATGAGATGAAGCTATTAAGGAAGTTTGAGGCAGATGTTAATAATATGGGAGTTATCGAGAAAAAGAAATCCACAAGATAATTCTGATGTTGAATGCTAAAAAATAACAGACTCCCTTAAAAACCGTACGTCTTTGCCAAATACTGAACTCAATAACGTGCTTTGTCATTGCATATTTTCATTTAATTTTGTTACAGTCTTCACTTATTTTTTTACTTATTATTTTCACTGACTGTTGGTGGAGCTTAGGGCGTTTACGAGTGTGTTTTTTTTTTTTCTTACCACTACTATAAAATCAATATTACTGTACCTTAAAAAGTAGGAGAGAGGAAACGATTTAATGGATTAGCGAGAAATACAATATCACTGATTGCTATTGGTGGAATGATGGTAGAGAATAGTATGCGCTATTAATGAAGCAGAGCAGGCGGTGATGTGTTAGTAAATTCCCCATGTAGAGCTAATGCGGGTTAACAATGCCCTATCCTTTATGCCGAATGGACCTGATGCACCACTCAACGGATAATAGACTGCAAGTCCACAGCTCCTGCTAAATGTCCCTCCCTGCCTACTAATAGTCTAAACCTCCCTTTCATCTGCCCCTAAAATATGCACAGCAGTTGTTATCTGATCATATATCAGCCTTGTCAAAAGAAAAAATCATATATTTTCAAAAATCGTTTAAATATATATATTTGTATTAGATACATATATCTGTCAATATAAATTTGCTATCTACATAGATATTGAACAAAAATGATATCATGGCATACATTTATTATCAAGGAGAACAGAATTAAATGAAACAAGCAAGAAATAATATGATTAATAAAAAACAATAAGAAAAAAAAAGTTTCACAAAACTAGTTAAAAATAAAAGAATAGAAAATTACAAAACTAATCCAAAATAAAATAATATAATCACACAAAAAGTATAACAACAATAATCAGATAATAAGCTACTCAATGCAGTTAAGCCTCAGCAGTAGAGATGAAACGAGAATGGAATCAAAGAGGCCTATTTTCAAGTAATTCACATGAAAGAATTCACTAGAAATCGGTCTTCAAACCTCGTTATTTTGACATTTCAGAGATGGAGGTCACGCCAAACGGCCCAATAATTTTGTAGGCCACATTTTTTTTCTATTTTGCAATCACATTATCTTATGATTCAAGTGGAAAGCAAATAGGTATTTCTGAGTATTTAGTACCTAAGATTTCCGATCTGCAGATTGAAAACTCCTCTATTCCGAGAATGTTCGCATTAATTATTAATTATTTAGGTTAGGAAATTTAGGAAATAAACAGAATTTGTTTTTAATTATAAATAAATGTAGCAACAGTATAATATGAACAATTGACGCGGTCTTCCTTATCACTGCCTAAACTTACTGCTAGTGTTGCCCAAAATCGGTCTCGGTCTAAAAGACCAAGGCCGCCTAACTGTTGCAAGACCAAGACCAGGATTGGTAATAAAAATCGATGTTTTTAATAAAAAATTAAGGCAAAATAGTTACTAATACTCCACAATCTTAGTTACTATATGTAAATAATTTTTATAACCAATATAGTTTTGCATTTAATTCCTCTAATTTTTCATTCAGGCTTAGTTAGGTTTCTCCTATCTACAAAATACAGTACTGTAAGACTGTTGCGAGACTTGTGCAAGAACAAGACCATGACGAAACTCGTCTGGGTCTCGCATTTGGCCAACACTACTTAATGCGGTCTCAAATGATAAAACATTTCCTACCTACGGTTTAAGCTAATACTCTTCGTTCTAGCAGTGCTTATGATAATTACTAGTAGTGCACTAAAGGATAAAAAAAATGTGGAATCTGTATTGTGTTGACCGATGCTGGACGCTTCCTCCGAACGATGCACAGTGGGCCGTCCCAGTCTATCTAGCGTGACAAAAGTCAAAATATCGATAGCAAATTGTTTAATAGAAAATGGCATTAAACGTTTGTTTATACATCGATGTATTTAGAAACAGAAGAACCAATAAAAAAAAAAATACAAATGATATAGATAAAATTGACGTCAAACATCGAAAATTGAGCGCCAGTTTTAATAATAACAACTTTTGGGGGGAAAAAATCTTAACAGAAAACCATTTTCGAACCTTTCTGTTCCCCTAAAATATGTGTGCTATGCATAGCAATAAGCCTTCTTTAAATATTAAAACTGAATTCATAAATAGTTTCAGATAAGATTTATAAGTAATATATTTGCAATTGCGTAGAAATTTGAACTGATCAGGTATGCAGATTTTAAAAAGCTGTAACATTACCGAATTCACTGGGAACCTCATGATATATATATATATATATATATATATATATATATATATATATATATATATATATATATATATAAAATACTACCTGACCTTGAAACCTTAGACTTGAACGAAATATATTCCTGCTCCTCCATCGACTCCATGGTTGAGATCCTGACTTCCAATCTCCTCAATATCCTTAACACCCGTGCTCCCATAAAAACCTCAACCTTTCGCCGCCGGCCTGCACCTTGGATGCGTCAAGAAATCAAGGATCTGCAGAAGAGGCGTGATGCTGCCCGCAGACGCTTTAGACGTACTAGGCTTACAGATGACTATCAAGCGTTTAGGGTGCTCCGCAATTTGACACAAACAAGAATTCGGCGAGCTAAAGCTTCCTACTTCCATGAAGCCCTGTCATCTGCCCCAGATCCCAAATCTAAATGGCTAATCCTTCGCAAACTTTCCCTCTGTGAACCTTCCAGATCCCCTTCCTCACTGTTCTTTTCCGTTTCACCTGACGATTTAAATTCACATTTTATTTCTGCCTCCTCTACCTCTTCTCTTCCCTCCTCTTCCAACTTTGGTCCTGAGTCATCATTTAATGATGATGACTTTTAATTCTCCTACATTTCCCCGACTGACTTCCTAACCGCAGTAATGAAATCCCACACCAATTCCATAGGACCAGATGGCATTCCTGTCAAATTGATAAAATTATGTCTCCCCGAAATCCTCCCAGTTCTCCTTTTCATTTACAATTTCTCCCTACAGAACTCAATATTCCCTTCCTCTTGGAAAAAAGCCATTGTACTCCCTTTAAATAAGAAGCCTAATACATCCTCTCCCGAAGACTTTCACCCAATCTCAATTCTTTCCAATCTCTCAAAACCCCTAGAAAGATTGGTGCAATCCCAAGTTTCCAATTTCCTAGAAAAGTCTAACCAACTCGACCCTCTCCAATCTGGTTTCCGTCCCGGCCACTCCACACAATCCGCCTTAATCAAAATTACTAATGATGTTCAGACTGCAATAGATAATAAACAACTAACTGTCCTTATACTTCTTGACTTCTCTAAAGCCTTTGATTCCATTAACCATCCCATCCTTTTCAACAAACTAAAATCACTCTCCTTCTCCAATAGCTCCATCTCTTGGTTAAAATCTTTCCTATCACAACGCACCCAAGCAGTCTCCATTTCTAATCAACCACTATCTGCCTACCTGCCTTTATCCTCTGGAGTTGCCCAAGGATCTAGCATATCTCCTCTCCTTTTTAGTTCCTATATCAATGACCTCCATGACTCAATTCTCCATTGTTCCCACCACCTTTATGCAGACGATTCTCAAATATACCTATCCTTTTCTCCCCCTAAGCTATTGGTAGCATTTACTAAGATCCAAGCAGACCTAGATCGAATCTGTGCCTGGGCAAAATTAAACGGATTAAGGTTAAATGCTTCAAAAACTCAGGCCATTGTCATTGGTTCCAAGCCCCTCCTTAGATCCTATACGGACTTTCCCATACTAAACCTTGGTGACCAGCCAATCTCCTTCTACTCCTCTATAAAAAATTTAGGACTATTTATTGATCAAACCCTCTCCTGAAGTCACCATATTTCTCACATTTCCCGACGGACAGTCTCTACCCTCAAACTATTCCATTGCTTCCGCCATCTCCTACCTCAACATACGCGCAGACTCCTCGTTTCCTCTCTCATCTTCCCCCACTTTGACTACTGCTGTGTGGTGTATGATGGACTCTCGGTGGAGCTCCGCGACAGACTGAAAAGAATAATGAACAGTTGCGTGAGATTTGTAATTGGTGCCCCGAGATACTACCATGTCTCTCACCATTACACTGAGTTAGAGTGGCTCTTCCCCTCCATTCGAAGACAATATTTCCTAGGTACATTCCTCTATCATATCATCAACAATCATCGTCCTTCCTACGCCTACAACCTTCTCCAATTCAAGTCCTCAGTCCACTCCCTCTCCACAAGATCTCGACCTTCCGACCTTTACATTCCTTCTCACAGATCTGCCTCGTTCCAAAACTCCTTTATTGCACGTTCTGTTAGTTTCTGGAATTCCCTTCCTATCAAAATTCGACATTCTTCATCCTTATCTACATTCAAAACCCTCCTATTCCAATTCCTGTCCCAAAAACAGTCAGGCACCAGCTAATCTTTTATGTAAAATTACACATTATCTATAAGACCATATTCACATATAGCTCATGACCTGAATACTTATTATAGATTCGACTTTCTTTTTCTCTTTTTTTTTTTTTTTTTCAACAGAAACAGATTTTACTGTTAAGAAGAATATACATTTATTTTTTCTGTATTTTTTATTTTTTCTAAAAGGGTTTATTTATATTTTAACATTGTACATAGTTTTAAGTATCTTAGTATGGTTTCAAGAGTTTTTTATATAGATTTTTTTATTTTATTTTGTATATAGTATGTATAACCAATATTTTTTTCTTTTCTTTTCTTTAATGACCTATCATTATCTTAATTTGTTATGTTTGTTTTTATCTGGCCAGATGTAAAATTTTAATTTCTGTACTTTTTTGTTATTCTGAAGGGACTTCGTCCCAGAATAAAATTATTTTTTTTCTATTCTATTCTATTTTTCTATATATATATATATATATATATATATATATATATATATATATATATATATATATATATATTATATATATATATATATATATATATATATATATATATATATATATATATATATATATATATATATATATGTTATTAAAAGTCATGGAATTTACATATTTACATAGCACAATTCAGTAAGATTTAATAGAAATCAGTTACATAATATTTTTTAATTTAGTTAGATAACACGTGTCTAAAATAAAATTTGTTTAATGTAACAAAAAGTAATTTATTAAATGATCCAGCGATGTGTTATCTTCTCTGAATATTTTTTAAGTAAATTCAACCTTCAAAACCTTTTTAATAAATCAGCAACATTGTATGGATCAGCAGTGAGTTGGACATGTTTAGAGATTTTCCATTATAATCCTTTTTTATAGGTTTATTTTTTGCCAACTTAGTAATGTATTGCTTAGATAAATAAATAATTAATAATTTATTAATCTAAAAAATAAATAATTTTTAACTTTTTTTTAGAAATTTCATAATTTGCTTTTGTTGGTTTCCGGAGTAATATATGTTGTGAATTAATCTTTTAGTTGTATTTAAAAACACTTTCTAAATTAAAATGATCTTTTTTCAACTCAGTAAAAATAATTTATAACTGATAAAAAAGTCAATTCATTTTTGACATATCGACTTGTTTGTTTTAATAGTCATTCAAGTAGGGCAATGGTAATACAAAATTTGTTTTGAAATTAAGTTCTTCAAATAAACAAATTAAAGTAATACAACAAGTAGCACCACTGAGGACGAAATAGATTTCGGAAAATCAATTAATATTTCAATATATATTTTTTTTCTTTAAACATTTCTTTATTGAATAATTGTGGCCACAATTAATAATATCAATAATACTGATACGGGAGTTCATACACACCTTATGTATAATAAATAAAAATAAATCGAAAGGAAAAACAGCAAAATAATAAAATTAAAAATAATGAATGTATATATATATATATATATATATATATATATATATTCAATAAAATGTGATTCTTTAGTTTGTGATGTAAAATATCTTGTGAAATTTATCTATTAATGGGGTACAAAAACATTACTGATATTAAACATCCCTTTTCTAATTAAGTAGACTCAATTTCGAAAATAAAAAACAATTTGATTGCTTTGTATCGACTTTTTTCCCATTAGATCGCTCAGATTAGGATCATATTTTCTCATTAAGAATGATTGTTGAGAAAGCATAGGATTGAGAAAAAAGGCTATTTTAGACATTCCTGGAATTGAAGGCTGCATTTGCTTCGATTCCTTGCCAAGATACTTGGAATGCTCAACAGGAAAAACGGGTGGCATCCAATCTCATCAGAGCTATCAAATGTGTACACCAGCATCCCAATGAAATAGTGCGGCTTAACGGATCTGAATCGAAGCCATTTAGGTATTGCAAAGGCGTCAAGGAAGGCCTATACCCAATACTATTCATCATATGCATGTATGAAGGTTTGCAAAGCACATACAGAGCACCATTGGGGTACTGGAATTTCATTTCTGTGCAGGCATAAGCTCTAATTTATGTAGATGACGTGATCCTGATTACCAACATCCAAGAAAGGCCTCAGATAGCTGTTAATGAATGGTCAGAAGAACTCCACAGGAAGGGAATGGAAACAAACCCTACAAAAATTAAGGTGATAATCATCGGCCGAGGTGTGGAAGAGCAAGTTCTCATAAAATGTAACAATGAGCCGTTAGATAAAGTAAATAACTAACACTACATGAGCAAGATTTTCAGCAAGGATGGGAGGATCAACCAAGAGGTTTGTAATAAATAGATCCAAGAAGGCCAATGTTGTGTTTTACTCAATCTGCACTACAATATTAGGGAAACAGGAGGTAAAGAAGAAAACAAAAATAGCTTTGTTTAAATCAATATTTCTACCTGTCCTTTTGTGGTGTGCAGGGAGTTGAACGATCCTTGACAGACATGCAAATAAAATAATAGCTATAGAAATGCTATACCTCAGGAGAGTTCTTGGAAAAACACGAAGAGATCGCTGGATGAACTAGAGGATAAGAGGGGAACTGAGCATAAGGCCGGCATAACAAGTCACAAAGGAGGGCCAAATAAATTGGTTTGGCCATTTGTACCGGATGGGTGATAGTCGAAAAGCAAAATGGTTCCTAAAAGCCAAACCAGAAGAAAGGTGACCTAGAGGTAGGTCCAGGCTGTAGTATTGCGACTACATAGAGAGCCTCGGGCTTGCCAGAGGTAGCAGCACCATGGTGGATATGAGAAGGAGGGCCAGTGACAGGGATCAGTGGACGAGATGGGCCGAGGCTGTTCCTCCATGCTGATGGCAGTAAGGAGGTACCAAAAGAAGGAGAATATTGCTCAGACGGTCCAATGTGCTTCACAGACAACGTTTTTTGGCATTCGGGGCGTGTGCAATGTCATGCTGACTTCAAAGAAATCATCTTCAAATAATGAATTGTTTGGGTATTTGGTTAGGCTAGGCCGTCAAGTGACCATTAGAATGGAGACCATAAGGCACCATCAAGCACAAGTTGTGGTTATTATACAATGAATAATTTATATTCTATAAATGATAAAAGTATGGAAGAAAAATAAAATCTTCTATTCAATGAATATTTCACAGCGTCGATGCGACGCAGCATTCTGTTCAAATGGCTGTGGATAAAATGCTTGATTGCAAGTATAACAGGGTCAGTCTGGTTAAAATAACTAAGTGCCTGTCAGGATAACTAAAGTTGCGGCTCGGCATGTATAAACAAGATAAAGATTTTGAGTAACAAATAATGACGCTACACAATATCTATACGCTAAGCTATAATAAAAATTATTGTGGATTAATGGTTAACTGTTGTGAATAATTGATGAGAAGAATGGTTGGGATGATCAGTAAAAAAGAAATATAAAAAGAAATAATTATATTTATTTTTATTATAATAAAAACGGTAACAGGTAAAAGCTGATTAAAAAAAAAAAAAGCTATAGCATACGTTATTTGGAGAGAATTTGGTTGGGATTACTAGACAATGAAAGACCAAAGTAAAACTAAATACATTATATTTATGTTTAAGTTTTTGTTACAATGGCTGAATATCCCAATCAACTTCTCTCCAAATATCTTTTAGCCAACTATTATCCACTATTATAGCAAATATTAGTTGTTTATACAAGAATGGAAATTTTTAAAAGATTAACAGATCGCAACAATTGTAATTGCTAGATTTTAGAAATCTGTATCACATCGATCGATCGGAAGAATGAGACTAAGAATAAGACCTCTTTAACCTGAAGTCTCCCGATGGAAGAGGCTTTGAGCATCGGAGTGGAACAGATTTGGTTAAGCCTAAGGCTGGAATAGTTAGAAACTTCGATTATAGTCTGCTGGAAGCTTAGGAAGACCTGCTTAAAATTCCCAGTAGTCGGAAGCCGGTTAGGATATCAAGTCCTCAAAGTCCCTCAGGATAATGGATTGAGACCCGTTGTCTCGACCAACTTACCTGCTCTGTATCGATCAGGCGCTGCAGTTTACAGTATAGTATGCAATTTCACTAGTAGTAAATGACTATGGTGGAATGAAAAATAGTACTTTGAAGAAATTAGTCCATTAATTTAAGGACCAGAATTATCACTTGATGCTCTCGTAAATACTTTTCTTAATTAAAATGTAAGTGCTGTAATTTATTTCCTTCATAAATTTAAAGTCATCAAGTGCTTATCAGTTTGTTGGATTTTTAAATTATCTCTGTAGCTGTTTTCATCTTTTATCTCTGAGAATTCCTACTTAATATTCTAAATGGCAGACGGCTGGAATTTCTTTTAATAGTAGCTCTAACTATTCTATTAAAAAGCGAAGAAAAGGAATATATTGGAAAAATCATTGCACAAAATGTATGCAACCGTTTACATTATGAATTAAAATATATCTTCTAGCAATTTTAGTGCAAATTTATAGAATATGGTTATGCCTAGGTACAGAAAAAACTTGGCTCTAAAAAACAAATGTTAATGCGAAAATAAAGCATCAACCGATTAACAAGTATAATCTATTTTTTAATAATTTATTTGTGTGTTGTATTGCTTAAAATATTATTATTTTCAATTGAGAATTTGAAATAAATATTTGAATAATTTTCCATAACTATTTCCATTGTTCCAAACATTATTTCGATAAATTTAGCGCTAGTCAATAATTATTTTATATTCAAAGTAAGGTAAGAATAGAAATGTAAAAGTATCCTGTTTTAACATTTTTGAAAGCACAATTACCACGTGAGCGATCAGTGATTGGTTTCCTAAAAAAAAGCTTTGAATTACTAAGAAACATAAAATGTAAAAAAAATATTTTAAACAGAGTATGAATGTCACGTCCTTTTCACACCAAGAGTTTTAACCGAAAATCCAGGTTTCTATTCGGATCTGAAACAAAGGAACATTCTCAGACTAGACAGTTTTTTACTATGCGGTTTGTTACTGTGTCTTTAGTTTCCACTATAAATTGGGAGTAGACCAGCAATGCAGTTCACAAGGAGCATGGGAAAAAAAAAGAATTACGTCGGACGTGAAAATCTGTTTGGTTTTCCAGTCGTTGAAAAAGTTGTAATTGTTCCGTTTGTTCCCGTTTCGAAAAATTCCTATAGTAAAAACAAAACTCCCATTGTTTCATTGAAATTCATTGTTAAGGTTATAACCCATGGTTTCTTGGTATGTTTTAGTTTTGTGATCAGGTTATTGAATACGATCAAAAGGTTTTTGTAACTTTTCTAAAAGATTTAAAGTCATAATAATCTTTTATTGATATATTCTGAAATAATGAAAATCATTAAATAGTATGATGATGACCCTTGAAACAATTTAAATCAAAAGAAATTATAAACTCATTATATTTATTCAACTTTATATTTTACTCCTAATTGAATATTTTAACACTGAAACAATCTCTGCCTTACTCTGCCGGAAAGGCAGAAGTAATCTTAGGCAAAGTATCAGGTGAGAGAGAACCAATCATTAAGACTTGGGCCGCTCCAACTCCTTAGGAAAAGTTCAATCCGACACGGAAGGTTTCCTAATCCGTTAAAACTTTCAACTACGCTGTTACCAAATTAGCAGAAAATATTCGATTAAAGAGACTTCAACAGATTAAAGTTAACTCTGCGGAAAATATACGCTTCTCTATGATGGCTGGATGGAGCCGCAGTGGGAGGAGGGGGGGAGGAGGAGATGGTCGTAGTTATCAACGGGGATCGAAGTGGCGACAGAGTCGTCATAACCATTCATAAATGGTTTAACGAACCTCTTCCGCCACCTCGTCGTCGGTTGAGCTTCAGGCCGTGAAGTTGGAATCTTAGTGACATCGCGATTGCTTATTCACTGCTGAAAGTGAATTGCTTAGAAGAAATAATCCTCGTTTCATTTTCACACTAGTGACATTTAGGTCTGGGAATTAAAAACCTTCTTGATATTTATCAAAGAACAAGAGAATTTCATATGATTCATGTTTGGATCAGTGAGGACATTGATTCCAATTTTAGTTTAAAATTATGCCTATAATTGAAGAGGAGCTGGACGAGGGACCTCCTAAGAATTAATTTAGATACTACGCCTGGAATATCTATTTTTCACCAGTTTATTCTATGTTGTATTGGAATAACACCATCCATCTTCAACGTACAATTAAAATCAAAATATTGTTTTTCCTAATCAAGACATTACAATTTTTAAATATTTGTTTATGGCTTCATACTTGTTTACAATTTAACAGAGTCAATTTTAAAGTGTTAGTTTTTATAATTATGGAAAATTTTTTAGTCATCTTGTAATGGCTTAATTCATAGAAATAACCTTTTACCGCTGCAGGCCGCAGTAAGGCTAAGCAGTGCTAGCAGCAACAATTAGTTATATTTCACTGTTGATATATTACTATTGATCACTAAACACACACACCTGTATACATATATTCAACTTAATTTTAAAGTTTGTGTAGCTTAAATAATTAAATATTAATTAGTTCTAGCGCTGGATGTATAAATAAAGCGCGGAAACTTTTGTAAGCTACAGCTACGTCACGGAGCCTACGGGCCGCAGGTTTCCCATCTATGGCTTAAATAGGCTGCAATTGTTCTTATTGGACTTGATAGTTTTTCATACATTGAGAGTTTCAAAGTATTCAATTTTACTGTTTATATGTTTCATACAGTATACTCTGAATTGTACTAAACTTACACTGCTTCTAGTAATTGCTTACTTCCTTATATCTTACTGTTCACAATGACTGATACCGCCCTTCCACGTGGTCTCTTACAGTATCAACACGTGCCGACACGTGGCTCTAATTACACGGACGTGTGCCACTATGACTTTAAGGCCACCATTGCTTTCACCCGCTGGGATTGTGGCTGTGACTTAATTATCTTACCGAGTAAAGTCTGTTAGCTCGGTCATGAAAGATGTCAGAAGCTCTGTTCAAGAAATTTCAATAAAACCGCCTATAGATAAACTTTAATGAGCACAGTGGTGAGCTTGGTTCTGTATTGACATTGGCAGGTGAACCTATTTCAGAATTTTCCTCATTAAAAAAAAACAGAAAAAATTCAACATTTAATATTATTAAAACAAATTTTCCCATTAATTAACTAATAAAAACCAATTCATAATTAAATATCATTGACATTTAACTCGTTTTTTTCTAGATAGTATATTAAAAATTAAAGAGGAAAACTGTTTAATTTGAATATCAGCTGAATTCCTATCAACCGGAAAATCAAAATTAATTTTTGGCCTTTTCCTGTTAAAAAAATATAGATCAAAATCAAAATAATTAAATCCATTTTCAGAGTTTATAGTTTTCATAATGCCTATTGAAAACAATTCTATTTCATCGGAGGTTTTATTAAAATAAAAAAAAGGAGCTGTTAACATATTTATGACACTATAATTAAAGGACTATTGGAATATATGGGAGCTTCAGAATGACTTCTTAAATTCCAACAACGATAAAGTACATAAATAGAAATTCGAAATATGAGAAATCAACTAGTTTATTAAAAATTTACAAGAAAGAAGAGAGAGAGGAGCCTTCCGGTTCGAACATTGTAACAAATAAATTTTAAAAACATATAACTTTGAGACATGTAAAAAAAAATATTTTTGAAAGGAAGTATGAGATTTAAAACTAGCTATTGAAAATCTCTCTAGTAACTTAGAAACATTTTGGTGATGTAAAATATGGTGAATTTATACAGGTTCTGGAATTTCGAACATCTGTATTTAATTAAAAATACTCACAAAAAATATATTTTCAATATATTCAGTTAGTTTGACTAATATATATATATATATATATATATATATATATATATATATATATATATATATATATATATATATATATATATATATAAAAAACTTTGTAAAAAGGAAGTATAAGGATGTTATCGAATGGAATGAACCATCTAATATATTGCTTAAACAACATTTATTACTTTATGGGTATAAAAATGGGCTATAGTAGCTCTATGAAACATGGACGGATCTATGCGGTGAGGCGGGAGAGGGCTTTCGGGCTGAAACCTCCCCAAGATGTTAAAATATAACCATGATTTATGAAAAAAATTACCTCTAAAAGTATTATTATTCGTCTAATTACAGTTAATAGGTCTTAAAGAATAACTTGAAGATCATTTCATCTAGATAATTAGTTTCTTTCTTATTTCCCAAGTAATTATCCTGCTATATTTATACAAAACAAAATCTTTCGGGATGAAGCTCCTCCAAAATCCTGGATCCGTTAGTGCTATGAAATATAGTACGGCAATATAACAACGGAATAAACGGCATATAAACCGCTGTAAATGATATAAGCGGCGATTGACCTGGCACTGTTTTTCAGGAAACAGAAAGATGATTCCAAGAGACAAGACTATAAACAGGATGTTCTGGTAGAAGACCGAGGGTGGGTACCGACCCTCAGATGGGAAATGGAAATGCAGGGGCTCCGTGAAATAACCAGCGGGGTTATTGGCAAACTCTCAACTTGAATAAGAGACATGGTCGGGGCGACCTCCGATGGCGAGGAATTGGGTTTAGAGCTCTGACAGATCTCCGGCTCGCTGGGGAAATGTCCCACTTCCCTAGGGTCACTCTTTGTCGAGGAGCACACGTGCTAGCAGCCGCCTCACCGAGGAAGACCTCGGTCAATGCGAAGAGTCATTAGTTTGTGAATGATGTGTCAGATATAATATTCAGTATTAATGTGCAAAATTTTGTTTATTGTTGATAGAGTGTGAATGTGCTCTCTGAATACTATTATAAATGTTCTTAATTGCGATAGATTGTAATATCTCACAATAAATATGTTTAAACATTTGCAAAAAAGTACAAAAATTTAAATAATATTAATATCACGGAATGAGTTTAACAAAAAGAATAATTTTCTTTTCAGCGAATATAGGTATTGATTAATGTTACCCAAATGCGAGACCAAGTCTTGGTCTTGCAAACTCAGTCTTGATCTGCGCAAGAGTCTCGCAACAGTCTAGCAGTTACTTATTAGCTTATTACTATAGAGATATTACTGCAATTTTTTAGATAGGAGAAACCTAAGTAAGCCCGAATAAAAAATTAGAGGAGTTAAATGCAAAAGTAAATTGGTTATACCAATATATAGTAACTAAGATTGTCAAGTATTAGTAACTATTTTGCCTTAATTTTAATTTAAAAAGTCGATATTTTTTTATAAGTCCTGGTTATATTGTCTTGCAACAGTTAGGCATCTTTGGTCTTGATCTTGCAAAGTGGAAGACCAAGACAGATTTTGGGCAACACTAGTATTGATTGTATTAACCAACATATCCTTGCGCTAAGGGACAAAAATAGAAAAGTTATTCAAATAAAATAGATTCTTCTTATTTCGAGGGAAATAATTTTTTTTATTAATATTGAACAAACAATAGAAAAAAATATTGAATGCAAATAAGGAGGACATTCTAAACACATGTAGAGAAATATTTTCTACTTTTGATCCTAACTGAATATTTTTTAGATTTGTGTAGCTACACAAACATAGGACGGGATGTTAGAGCGTGGGTCCCAGCGTGCCTGATTCTGAACGTTTTGGGTTCGATTTCCATCCGGGTCGGTAAATTTTCAGTTCTCTGCGGCCCCGAGAAATGTATCATGGCATTTCCTCTATGGTATCTCAAGATAGCCGTCAGGGGTTGGCAAAAAGGACCACGATATGCGAACTTGCTGGACTAGTTCTCCCCATCAGTACCAGTACCAGCTACACAAACAAAATATATGTGACGATATATAAATGAGTGCATTACAAATTTTTCCGTAGACCATTTTCAACATTATTTCAGATACAATATTCTTCATATCTTTGATACCATTAAAGTTTCAATTTATTTTTCAATTAAGTTCTTTTGTATAATTTCTAATTTCCTGTCCATGCAATAACTTAATGTGGCAACAAAATTATCTGTTTCAGTTCTGTCAGATCAATTAGAATTCTTGGAGCCCGTCAACCAGCTGACATGTGAGAGATGTTCTGACAAGGATGTCCCACAAGAGCGAGTTTCCTCTATCCCAGTGGAGGTTCTTGCCCCTAGTGTATAGAAGATGAGTGGAACAGCAGAGGGTATTTCGACCCCAAGGTCAATCTGACAGTCAAAACAAATGTTTCGAAATGTAGACAAGGACGTATTGGTGAAGGTGAACGCAAAAACTTTTGTACATAATTTATATTTTTATTCGTGTTTCTGGCACATTTTAGCAAATGCTAGTTACTACCATATATAGTGATCAGGCTTATCTAAAGCCTTCATTAAATATGGCAGATAAGGTACTTCCCATTAAAGCTATTCCTTATCTTTCCCACATTTTTTAATTTAAAAAAATAATAAAATGTAATATAAAATTAGTTTAGTATGAAAATTAGCTCCACTGTCAAGATATTATTTATTTGAACCTTGAGTAATATGTTTAATATACTCAGACAATAATTTAGACGATTCTTTTGAATCTTAATAACTACAACCCTTAAGCAAACTTAATATTGACTAAATGTTGTTTGTTTATATAAGACTTTCAAGATAAACAAATTTGAAATTTGATCTGGGAAATGCAATGCTCTTTAAAAGCTTTAGTGATATAATTGCGCTAACACAAGATAACAGAAAATACTATGAAATTATCGAAGAGTCCAACAGTACTGTTTGAAGATTTTCAGGTTTGAAAATGAGTCAATGAGTGGTCCAGGTCCAGGATTACCTTTCGTCTAGATATATCACATATCAAATAATCATTATTATTTATTTTTTTATGTTCTTAACTAACTGGTAACAAATAAAGCGGTCGAAGCAGTCTTTTGTGCACTATAAAAACAATTAAAAAACCTTTTTTTTTAAACTTTTGTATTTATTTGACGGTACCCTCCCTTTCCTTCCCCCTAACCAACTCCTTCTCGTATTATATCATAGTCAACCATCTCTACATCATCATAAAAAAAAAATCTTCATCTTTCCATTCTTTACATTGGAGAATCAGTTTATTATGGTTATAATTACATTTTCATTTATTAAAAACCAGCATCAGGTTCGCACTGATCTTAAGTCATTGGCCGAAGTTTATTGTTTTCTATATGAAAAACATATACTCTAACAATGTCAGTCCCTCAATTCTGGTGACGCGGCTGGAAGAGAAGCATTGGGATCTCCTATAGTTTTATTTTCCTTTAAAACTTAGGTATGAATTTATAAGCAATATTTATATTTGACCAAGATTGTATATAGGTATGAATGAATTTCTAAAATCTAGCGGAACAGGTTCGAATCCGGTCTGGGCGGTTTGAAATTTATTCCGTGGCATACCCGTGAAATAAATCTCGACCTTTCCGCTATACTTAGAACAGGTTTGGTTGTATCTCTAAAAAAAACACCCACTCCCTCACCCGAATGGCAAAAATGGACGGATAGGAGGTAATCGGAAAAAAGGTATGTATTAGTTTTAAGTGAATTCAATTTTTTGTTCAACTTTAATTTACTTGTTGATATCTATTGTATTGTAATCGTTATCTATTTGTATACATATTTTCATTTATTTGTGAAATTTTTACATTATACTTTATTCATTACTGCTTTTATTATTGCTTCATATGCTAGGAACGGAAAAAAACGTATATTTTTAAAAATCGTTCGGTATCATTGGAATTTGTATTGTCGAACAGCGTTTTTAGGTTCTTTTGGAACTAGAACTTTTTCACTTGCAACTTTTCACGTAAAGGTTTTACAGAAATTTTATTTTTGAAAAACGTTTATTTAAAATTCAATTTCGCTAAAACGTCTATCTAAAAATTGACATTTATTCATAGCTACTCAAACAAACGACACATTAGAATCACGTGTAAAACAAATTATATTTGTAATCTAAGCCCGATGTTTATTTTAAGAACTTTTTCCCTTAAACTTTTCATAGAAACTGTGCGGAAGTTTTTTTCTTAGTTTAGAAAAAAGTTTTCAATCTTTGCTTTATATACTTATTTATTCATTTGTGCTTTATTTTATTTACTGACCCCACTATAACTAATGTCCAAGAGACAGATTGTTGTAATACTCAATTAAATTGGAAAAAAAATTTATTTCCATGTTACTTCAACAATATTTGGTGTGCACCTTTCATTATGAATATCTTATTGATGTGTATATGGATAAATTGCTTATATATATATATATGGATTGAATACCTTCATAATTTTGAAGATATAATTAAATCCCTTCGGTAAATACAATACTTAGCGAGGAAAATTCAATAGCCGATCACTTATGCTATCGTTACATTATGCTTGACGAGTTGCCTCGGGATATTATATCGAATACATTATCAGCCAGGGCCAACCTAATTAAGCAAGCCATTCTAATGCGGCGCTGTTGAGCTGGTCTCAAGTTTCCACAAACTATACATTACCTCTATCAATATCCTCCCAAGGAAGTCGAGACATTGGCTTTTGGAGTAGGCGATGTGGTAATTAACAAAAGTTATATTCAAGGTATCAGATATGATCGCACAAAAGATTAGAAGGTTTTAATATAGAATCCTAATTGTGGGTTTTTTCACTTTAATAGAATGTGTATAAGTAATGGAGTCCAATTTTCGTAAAGTTATTTTTCTAGTAACAACGCTGAAAAGATTTTGAAAATTTGAAATTATTTGCAAATCAAAATAGTCTAAATGGCATAAGTATAAATAACTGACAGTCTTCATGATGCTCCACAATATTTCAAAGATATTATTATTAGCTGTTGAAACTCCTATGATGTTCAAAACTTTTGACGATTTTTTTTTTTTTAAATCTGTTATATATATATATATATATATATATATATATATATATATATATATATATATATATATATATATATATACATATATTTAAATAAATTTTATTCTAGAACATTTGTCTGGCATTATAAAACAATAAAAAAATAATAAAAGTTTTAATTTACATAACACAATAATCTAACCTTATAATTAAAATAAATTATTTACGCGTAAACATATTGATTTGTAAATAAATATAAATGAGTGTGTTCACATATTTGTTCTGATTAGCAATATTGATGATGTATATGTAACAGTAACATAGCCGTCAAATGAGAATGACAGCTGTTTAATACTAAATTTTATTCTTACATACATTCGGAAGATTGATGCTGAGGAGGTGGAAGAATAAATGTTGTTTAAACGAGGTTAAGGAAGATGATTTTCCTATTGAGATAGGTAGTGAATTCCAAAAAAGGTAGGACGTATGATAAAGGAATCGGTTCAATAAGAGGGGATAAACAGGTTTATGGACTGGGATCTAGTGTTAATCTAATGAGCAGAGTAACAAGGAGTAAACAAATCAAGAAGGTAAGATCGCTTTTTGGTTGTAAAGGTCGGAAAATGAACACCTAGGAAATATTGCCACCGGACGCCAAAGATTAATCAAATGAAACCATTCATTAATCTTTTCAATTTGATCTCAAGACCACCAGACAGTCCGCCTTATACAAGGCAGGCCATAATCGAAGTGAGGAAATCGGGCGAGTTTTTAGGTTTGATAGAATCACGAAATCTCAGAAACATTTTTATCAGAACTTTATGGTCGTAGAAAATAAATCTATAAATTCTATTCGGCCAGTTGTCACTCCGATTCTCTAAGAACATATATTAAATATGTTTTTTTTGTTTTTTTTTAGATTTATTCCCACTACAAACATTATATATATAGAACACTAGTAGTCAAGAAAACGAACATTTCCATTTATATGGTTTGACGATTTTTTTCCTTATGAAAATTGGATATACAAGCCCCAATCATATTACTTAGTGTCTCGGGTTGATAAAATGAAAAAAAAAAAAGAATATATTTCTGTTGCCTACTAGCCAGTCTTATTTATCTAGAGTTGAGATTGGTAGCCGGGCTGAATGAAATGCCGGCGTGGGTATGTATAGGAATTGAGTTGGCCTTCTTTTGAATAGGACTCCTCTCGTGGCGCAGATCGGATCCGTATTGATCAATGTATTTCTCTCTAACAACTTCTACAAATCTAAAAGAAAAAACAAATATTTCGATGAACACAACGCTTAAGGCGAGATGGCAATAATGGCTTCCGATGTGCCATTCTACTAGAAATGAGAGATAAATTTTAAATTTCACTGCGTTTTTTTCTGTAGGAAGTTATAATAAGATGAAAAAAATTTGCAATTGTTCAGCACAACCTTGAATGTTAAAAATAAATAAAAAGACCCAGTAAAACTGTTTTTAAAGCATTAATTATGGAAATAGTTATGTTGAATTTTAATCCCACCTCTAAAGAATTGAAAATGCTTAGGTGATTCTGGAATAAAGTGCATAAATGTAGCGAATCTCACTGATGATTGTTTCTGTTAACCAGCCTACCCAAAACTTATTCTCAAGTTGAAAAAATTAGATAAAAATTCAGAGGGACACCTTACAACCATCAAGATAATTTATCAAAACTATGAAAGTGACTTTTAAATCAAGACTTATTTAAAATCAACTTTTAGTAAAACCTTTGAAATTCAACTTGTAGCTTTTGTATTTGAATAACTTTTTCTCTAGATCTTATATATATATATATATATATATATATATATATATATATATATATATATATATATATATTGTTTACTCTAAAATTATTTCTAGTTTCTTTTTTCTAATTTTGGTCTCCTTGACCACATCCCGATTCTCGATTTAAAGTACGGGGTAGGGTCATCAATCCTAAGCCCGGTCGATGTGAGTTGACTCCAGTAGGCTGACGGGTCTCACATACCTGGGGGAGGGCGGGAGAATGATTTCTCGGTCAGCGTTACTTTCCATGATGGACGGTCACCCATTGCTCGCCGTTGCTTAACTTTACCTATTGCAAGCACCTTAGCCCGCAAGGCTACTCCAGCCCCCAAATTATTACTAGTATCATGAATAAAATAAACTGGGTGCCAGCTAAAAAAGTTAATATCTTGGAAAATATCATTTTCATTTTTATTATAAGTTCAGGCTTTTGATCGAGTCTGGCACCCGGGATTACTTTACAAACTCCGTAAATTCCTACATCCTACATACTTCCTCATTATCCGTTCCTATCTAACTGATAGATACTCAAAAGTCAATCACAATAATGCTTATTCATCCCTCTTTTCCCAGTCCGCTGGTGTTCCTCAAGGTAGTATCCTTGGTCCTATCCTTTACACAGTTTATACAGCTGACATCCCAACCCATCCTAACACTGTTATTAGCACGTATGCCGATGATACATGTGTCCTATCCGTTAATAATGACCCAACCATTGCATCCCAAACTCTTCAATCGCACATCACAAGCCTTGAAGAATGGTGTAAAAACTGGAGGATTAAAATAAATTCTAATAAATCCCATCAAATCACCTTTACCCTTCGACGTAAACCTATGACCTCATGTCCCACAGTATCCTTTAATAATACCCCACTTATCCCTGTTGAACAAATCCGATACCTTGGACTTCACTTGGACAAACGTCTAACTTGGAATCCTCATACCAGACTGAAACGACAAGAATCCGCTCGACGTTTCCGACTACTCCAACACTTACTAGACAAACGCTCTAAGCTTCCAGTAAATTACAAAAGACTAATGACTACAATAAGACTTATTTGGACTTACGGAGTTGAGCTTTGGGGCTCCACTAAGCCATCAAATTCCTCTCGTATCCAATCCTTACAATCCAAAATCCTTCGGAAAATCCTCAATGCTCCTTACTTTGTCACCAACAAAATAATCCATAATGACCTTAATGTTCCTTATGTTTCCGATTTGGCCCAATCCAGATACCAATCTTTCCATAATAAACTTCAGAACCATCCGAATCCTCTCGTCTCTAACCTTGCTTCCTCTTCTATTCCTGATAACCCTCCGAGGCGTCTGAAAAGAAGATGGCCTCGAGATCTCTTATTGTATATACATTTTGTTTTTAGAGTGCTACCAGTGGGTAGTTTCTCAACAAGTCATTTCATGTTTTTATTTTCTGTTATCAAATTTACTTAATGTATTTAATTTTTTAATACAGTTGTAAATATCATGTATAAATAAATAAAAAAATTATAAGTTCAAATATGTAAAATGTCCAAAATATTTTGAAACCTCAAAAAAAAACTTTAAATTTTCAGGATTGTTAGGTAAACAATATATAGTTTATGTTGATCTGGCCATGCTTAATATTAAATGGCAGTAATTAAAATATTTCTCAAAATAAATTGTCTTTGTATGTTTAGCATTTTTTTTTTTTTTTTTAATCAACTTGAAGCCTTCAAATGAGGGAAAAAGGTATGTTTTCATGGCATCCCTTAATCTATATTTGTGTACCATTATTCTTTCAAAATGCTCACCTTGAGAATTAATCATACCTCTGGTACCTAAATACATATGATTAAGAAACATACACCCTATTGTGAATTGTGTGAAGTAAAGGACAACTCGAAACATGTATTGATGTCATGCATTACATATGCTGCAGAAACATAATATTTTATACATAAAATTAAAACTCGCATAAATAAAGACAATCCATCTTACATTGATATAATAACAAACCCTAATTTTGTTGTGGAAGTTTGAAATATTTATTATTTAAAATTTTGGCTTATAGCTAAAGCCCTGTAATAATAAAAGTTTAAAAAAACTGTTCACCTACTTAAAAATAGCAAGTAATTTTTATATAAATATTTTATTTACAGAATTTAGTATTGAAACAAAATACATTCGTTTTTAGAGATTTAGAAATAAAGAAGTAATATAACCGAAATTCATTCAAGGATTCCTTTTTAGTCGCTGCTTTCGCATCCGTATAGGAACTTAGCTGTCCAAGCAATGTAGACAAGTGAGTGGAGTACCACAAGGATGCATTTTAAGTACAACGCTTTTCGCACTGGTGGTTAGTGGCTTTGGAAAAAATCTTCCACGCTGAGTTAAAGTAATGCTCTTTGTCGACGATCTTGCAATTCTATATAGAGCGAAAGATCTCCTCAAGATAAAAGATAAGCTCCAAAAAGCACTGGATCGTATTGACGACTGGTCGAAATCATCTAGACTCGGTTTCTCTTCTGAAAAAACTAAATGTAATCACTACAGCAGAAAACGAAATACTCCACAATCGCCAGAATTTCTTTTAGGTGATGCCACCTTACCGTATGTATGCACTTGCAAATTCTTGGGATTATTATTTGATAAACGTCTAACACCACATAAAATCAATCAAAGACACATGTACTAGAAAACTTCAGCTATTGAGAGTACTTAGCGGAATTAACTGGGGAGCTGACAGAACTTCCATGATTATAATATACCAAGCTCTGATCAGTGCAAAGATAGATTATGGTAGTTTTGTCTATGGTTCGAAAAGAAAAAGAAAAGTAGAATACCATATTTCTATTGGCAGAAAGAATGTCTCTTATTATAAATAAATAAAAATAAATAATATTAAAGGAAATAAAAAACGAAATACTTCCTGGGACCTAAATACAACCAAAATTAAAGCTCCAACTCACCAAAGTCACCACAAAGATAGTACATAACCTGCAGATTATAAAGAAAAGTTCCACAATCTCCACACCACCTGAACATCTTCTAACATTCACCGACGGATCTAAATCAGATACATCTACGGCATCAGCCTACCTGATACTACCTACACATATAAATTACATCATCTTTGTAGTGTTTACACAGCAGAGATTAATGTCATCGCAATGAGTCTCCGATACGTCATGAAGAAGCCACTTGCAAATGTGGTTGTGGTATCAGATTCTCTAAGTACGTTGAAAGCCATGAATGTATCCAGATCATCCAGGGATACATTGCATCCTAAATTTTATAAAAATGCTTCATGGAGCTAGAACAACTTTTATTAAGTTTAGTAAATTTTATCTGGTCGCCTGGCCATATAGGCGTTAAACGAAACGAAATGGCTGAAAGAGTAGCAATAGAATCTCTCACCATTCCAGACAGCGCTAAAGCTTGCACGACCTTTAAGAGAAACCATATCCCAAGAATGGCAAATACGGTGGACAACAGCGCACCTGACAAATTAAAGACAATTAAGAAAGAGATGCAAGCGTGGTGCAGCTCCAAAGGCATCATTCGTAGAGAAGAAGTCGTCCTCACGCTGCTGAGGATCGGACATACTAGAATGACACACCTCCACATCATAACAAAAGATTTTATCCCAAGATTTCAAAAATATAACCAGCAATTAACTAAAAAACATATTTTGGAAGAGTGCCCTTCTTACCCAGCAAGTTAAAAGATCTCAGAATACCCTAGAATATATCAGCACCCCCTTGGAAATCAAGGAGAAATCATTAACAAAGATATGAAGTTCCTAGACAATGGAAGACTTATAAAACATATATTACAAGTTTATAACTAATGATCCTTTGCAGACTTTTTTTTAAAATTTTTTAATTAAAGTTCATTTATTTGTTAATTTCAATTAATTTATTGATTTTATTGTTATTTTGAAGTATTTGTCTATTCTATCTTATTATCTATAAGTGTCTGTTATTATCTTTATTTATTTATTTTATACTATTAATTTTTTATTTTTTATTTTGTGTAGCAACCATCTAAACAGTATAAAAGTAGAGTTATTTAGTTGGTCGGGCGCTGATGACCTGGATTTTTTGCGCCTAGATAACGTAACAAACAAACAATATTCAATTTATTTATATTAAACAGTAGTTTGCTTCTAAAACTAAGAATTGGCAGAATTCCCATACCAGACAACATTCAGCAAATAGAACCATCCACGATAATTTATTTAAACATGAGCATAATTGAATGAGCTGACAGAGCTTTGAATGTCAACATTTTGACATCCAACAACCTAGCAATTTCTGAACTTCGCAATAGAAACAAAGTATATACCAGTATAACCGCTCATGTTATGACAGCCGCATAAATACAAATGTAACCCTGGAAAACGGTGGGGAAAAGGAAACAGATGCCAATGGCAAACATACGGACACATCAGGCACACACAGCGGAAAGTAGATTGCGAACTGGAAGCGGAGATATTGCCAGGGATGCCGAGGGCAGATATAAATTGTTCCGGAATGAGACAATTGATGAGGCTAAGTTGGCAGGACGAAATGAATACAAACGCCGGGAGCGAGTTATGCGTTTGATAGAGATTAATCGGAAGTATAAACATGTTTAGTGTGGGTCCGATTGTGGTCATTAGGGGCAGGGTTCGGTACAAATCTCTTCTATAATCTGTCCCCCATCTCGCTTTAATTTTCCTCCTCGTCGTTTCTGCTTTTTGACTTACAGTGGGTCGGACAGCTGTTATGGTCGAAACATTAACTGCCCCAGAGTCATGTATATATGCTGAAAATTGTAGTCCATTTATGTTTACTTCCTCCCTACATATGAGTAGCTACATATGAGTAACTTCATATCAAAGACGGACATATGTTATTTAGAAAACGTTGAGAAAAGGCCATTTTTCTAACATAGCTTCGATTCAAACCAATCCTGACAATATATTTTTATAATTCAACTACAACATTATTAAATAAAATCATAAGAAACAGTTTTAGTCAAACCTATAAAACAAAAGTTGACTTTTTTCAAATCTTTGATATAAAGCCACTCATATAATTCATTATTGTTTTGTTTTGGAAGGAACGTGATGCTGCATAATATCATTCCTTCAATTGTGCCTTGTTCTTTCTAAGGTATGTATATGAGCGAAGGTATCAAACGTAGATTAAAAATTCTAAAAGAAATAGACAGACGCACATGAATAGAATTAAAGAACAGCCAGAAATTCGGAAAAAATGTATGCTAAGTCAATTTAAACACCTGTAGTAATGTATGTATGTGCAAATATATGTAATTTTTTTTAATAAGACTCATTAGTCCGTGGTACAAAACTATTTTATTTACGAAAACTCTTGGAATCGGGGCGCATTTAATTAGGCACTAAAAACTCGTAAATATATATTTGATTTCTACTTGAATCGTAAGATAATTTGATCACAAAATTGAGAATAAAAGTGGCTTTCAAAAATATTGAGCTGTTTGGCGTGACCTATATCCCCAAAATTTTAAAATAACGAGGTCTTATAGGACAAACTGCTCAAGATTTTTTAAGGCTACCTTTTCTCTCGATTTTCCGTTCATATTATCTTAAGATTTAAGTAGAAAACAAATGTGTATTTACAAATTTTTAGTACCCAATTAAATAGATTTACCCCCCCTTAAATACATAACTTTTTAAAATAACTTTTAATTAAATAGATTTAATTAAAAGTTTATCCCCCCCCCGTTTCCAGATTGAAAACAGCCCAATTCCAAGAGTTTTAAAATGAAATAATTGTAACTTACGATGAGATTAAAATATTTACGAAGTTTCATGTTAATAATTCCTAAAAAGGGGTCTGTACCACGGACTATTTTGAAGTGAAAACTTCTTTAGACGCGTTTTGCACTTTTCTTGTGGGGAATGAATTAGATTGAGCTGTCAGATTTCCGAAGTGTAAAGTAAAATCGGTTGGAGTAGATTTTAAAGTGTATTTGTATATGGATTAAAATATTTCAGAAACTAAAAATCGGACCTCTATATTGTAAGCGAGAGAATCGTTCAGCATTTCATCCTATTTGTAATGGATTATTATTTATAATTTATATTTCCTATTGTTAATCTCATCTTCTTGATGTTTTCACTCCAACTCTGTGGTATAAAGCGCATACATTAGTTTTTTTTTTTATTTAATAGAATCATTATTTTTTGTTTTTTATTTATGCCTTCTTCTGTAAAGTTCTTTACGAACATATAAAAATGATTAATTCAACAGATTTACTAAACATACGAAGATAATTTACGTTGAAAATAATTTATTTTTGTCAATTAACATTAACGATGGCTAGATAAATTTAAAAAAATACCAAAGATACAATAATTTTAATAAGTTTTTGAGGTACCAAAAATCGTTGGACTACATTTTAAATCTTTAAACATCGTAAATAAAATTTATCATAATTTAAATTTTTTTTAACTATTTCCAACATTGGTTCATGACACTAAACATAATTTTAGAGTAACGAAAGATATCTATATTTTAAAAAAAATGTAATAATAATAAGAAATATAGAAACTAAAGGTTAAATTTCAACGATATTAGAAAAAGATTATTCAAAGTAAATCATGACTTCATAATCTGTTTCATAGTATCAAAAAATACCTCATGGTTCTAAGTAGCACACCTGATTTTTAGCACCATTTTTTTCTTAGAGCCAATATTTTGGATAGGTTGGTTAACCTAGATGTATGTGTGAACTTCATCCCAGAATCACTTAATAATCAATAACCTTTTTTATTTATTTTTTTTTGTACAATGTACTAAATAGTTACCAAGACCTCTAGAGGGAAGTGTCCTTATTTTACATATTACCATTTCCTTTTTGAAAATTTTTTTGACTATTGAAAACATATTGGATATCTGGCGGAAACTACGATAAACGTGAAGGATTAAATCGAAACAAAACACTTGGTCTTAATGAAGAACAGTTGGTACTTGGATTAAAGGAGCAGACGAATACGCTCATTTATTCTATACATTTTATAGAATAAATAAAAGGCGAATAGGGCGTTTAAGAAGTACATATTATCAAAGAACACCAAATAAATGGACTACTATTTTTTGTTTTATAATCTAATTTAATTCTTCAAACGTGTAACGAATGTAATAATTGAATAATGAAAATAAGACAGCGATGCTTTCTATAATAACCATTCAAAACAATAGCAAAAATGAAAGTAAACTGCGAACGGAAATCTGACAGAACTGCCACCAGGGTGAAATATAGGTAAGCGAGAAGTGAATGTATGGATATTGAAAATAAAGTAATTTATTGTGGTCTATGGTGAATTAGGACGGTGGAGGGGGGGATCTGGGATTGAATGATTGATGATGCGACTCCTCAACCTATCTCAAATTGCTCCCTAAAATGTTTCCCTCCACTCCTGCACACTCTCTCTTTTACATTCTAAGGTTGGATAAAATACAGTTCAGTATTCCCATTGATCCGACAAACTATTCAATAAAAAATAAAAAAAACATAATTCGTACATATATAAAGTTATGTAGTTATTCACAACGTTGTAAATACGTGTCGCCGTTAAAGCAATGGTGGAATTTATCTGTGGTTTCTCATCAGTGAACTCGTCCATTTTTTTAGTCAAACGATCTATTGTTCTATCGTAAAGTTTACAACTATCCGACTGCATAATTTATTGATGATAGACACTTTGGTCTATCTTACATAACTGCTAAATGAAGGTTGATTCCTTAAAACTTTTACACCATAATAAGTAATGTTCACAATTAGTATGAAAGTATGCCAATATTGCAAGACGTAATTTCATGTCAACTCTTTTTATGTCATCGCTTCAATCAATGCGAATTAATGAATCCTTGTTTATGTAGTTTTTTTAATGTAAAATAGTTTAAATGGCGTTATTTGGTATATTTTTATGACTCTATGGGACATTTGTGCACACAGTTTACATTAATTTCTTATAAATCCAAATAACACCGCAAATCCATAACATCTTATCTTGAAGTATCCATTAATATTAATCTATTAAAATCTGTCAAACGAATCCTCTACCTAAGACTCAGTCTTCACAAACGTCTACAATTCAAATTCGAAAAGTTAAGAAGCAGCTCATGGATTTCAACAAAATAAACGCAAATATTCCAACTTACAACAAAATGTTCATTTACATTACCAGATTCAGGCCCATTTAGAACTACAAAATTGAGCTTTTAGGATCTAAAAAAAAACATAGAATTCGTCTTTTATTTGACCCTTGAAATCCCAAGTCCTTCTAAAAATACTTAATGTTCTTTATTACATAAGTTATCATAAAGCTATCAGAAAGAACTGCAATGTACCGTTTGTTGCAGATTTGGTCCGAAATAGGCATACCTTCTAAAATCTAAAACTCCTTACCACTCTAACACCCTAGTTCGTAATCTCTCATCCCAATTCTGTCCATTTGACACGTTGAGGCATCTGAAAAGAAGATGGGCACGAGACTTTCCAAGTCAGAATAGTTATTGAAGTAATGCCAATTAGTAGTTCCTTCACAAGTTATATCGCGTTTTTATTTTTTTTTTCTCTTATTAACTTATATTATAGGGGCCGGTATAGCAGAGTGTTAAGCTCGCTATACTAGTTAAGTAAAGATCATAAGATGGAATACTTCCCACCATGGTTGGTCCATGCGGGAAGTTTGACCATTAACCTCTTAATTAAAGGAGGCCTACAGGTTGTAAAATACTTGTAATAATAGGCTAGGGGCAAACAAATCTTATACCATTGTATGAATAGAGTTGTATATTTCAATAAATAAAACAAAATTATTTTATAGCATACCATAGCAATCTATCTTACTCTTTTACATCTTCTGAATACTTATAAAACCTCTCCGATGATCGAAGAATGGTCCATTATTCTCTACAATATACCAGTCATCTTAAATCTTTCTTATTCAATAAAACGGATCAACATAAGTATAATGTTGCCATATTTGACACGGAAGACAGGCAACTGATCAAGCTACACTATTTCCAGAATGATTTTTCTTAGTTTAATGTTTTATTATGATGAAATAGAAGCTGAACCATTTTCGACGCTTATACTACGATAATTAGCTAGTATAAACCTTTAAGGATAGTCTGATGCAGAAAAACGAAAAAATAATCGCCATACAGGGTAATTTGACATCAAAAGGTAAAATAATTTGAGATGAATAACAGATAAATGGTTATATTCAAACATGGCAGAGATTCATCATTCAATATTGACATGAATTTCCGTAAATAATATCTTGGCAATGTTTTCCAAAACGATATGTAGTTCAACTCTAATTAAATATTAAAACTGTTCATGACAATGTAGCTATTGTCCTGTTGACCATCAAACTTTTCATTTGATTTAGTAACATTCATTCTAGACGATACATAATACATAGAATTCATTTGGTAAAATTGTTGTTTACAAAAGTTGTTTAATTTATTATGCCATTCCCTTACAAGGCTGTCCGTGATATTGACATAATAATTCTACTAATAAGATTGCTATATTTATATTATAATTTGATTTATTAAGCCCGGATCTATTACAGAGAATGGTTAGTGGGTTAATAAATTTAGTATGACTATTGCAATTATTTTAACTCTGAATTAGGTTGGTGGTGGCTGTAAATAAATTAATGTACTTGCTGCATTCTTCTCTCCTTAGGTCTCATCCTCCTCTCCTCTCCTTGCTAAACCGCTTCAGTTTCTACTCCATCTCGTCTATGAAGGCTGTAATATCTAATTTTTTTGCACCAGTCGTAAATGGACATGTCTGTAGCAGGTACAGAGCATGTCCTCCTCAGTCTTTTTTGCTTCTCTTGCCTCCCAAGAAATGTCAGCAGTGCTGCTTGTTTCTTCATCGGATTCAAATTTAAATAAAGTGGGAACATGGCTGTGTTCCGTAAACAAAAATAATAATTTACGAAACAAATGTTCACGTTATTAATGTACATGCATGTAATGTATATGGTATAAAGTTTTAAAAATAATAAGTGGACTGTTATCACAAAAACATAATGGTATGGAGATTGTTGTTTGTAGATTCTAATTTCAGGAGTTAGTCGGGGATGCGGTCAATATATAAAATATTATATTATATATATATTTTTAACTTTATTTGTTTTACCCACACCTGTCAGAAGTTCTGACAATTAGAAAATCTACTGTCGGTAAAATACTAAGTAGCTTACTCGGCGTGAAGGAAAGGAGTGCCCAGCGCCTTCTTAACTTGAATTCTTTAAATTTTTATGTTTTTTATGTAAGAAAATCCCTAATTCAGCTACTTTTGAGCCTTCGTAGGGTATTTTAGGGCATAATAATCTTGGCCATGTCTTTTACCAGTGTATTAGTATGTCCATGCAAGTTATTGTGAAATATTTTGTAGTGTCGTTTATGGTCGTTAGCGGTTAGCATGTCTAGATGTTTATGTAAAGAGATGTTTGTGACGTACCATGGATCTTTAGTTATAGTCCTAAAAGTGTTTGACTGACAGGTTTTTAGTATTCATATGTGTGTTTTTACTGTTTGAGAAGCGAGGGTATAGGCTTTAGTAGATAAATGTAGGTGTTCAGTTTCTGTTTTAAATTTAATTTTGAACGACTTGAATGAAGTGAGTGTAATAGTCGTGGTCTAAGGTTTGTCATTTTTTTTTTTTTAATTTGTGAACCCCATATCATTCTTCTGTCAAATGTCAGTCCAAGGTATTGTGTTTTGTCTATTTGCGGAATTTCGGAATTGTCATGATAAATAAGAGGACATGTTTCACGTCGTAGAGTAAAAGTAATATGATTGATTTGTCTTGGTTGAGTCGAATTTTGCAAAGTTTGCACAAATCGATTATTATTGCTAGATGATGTTGTAAAGTCTGTGAGGTTTCTGTAGGTTTTTTATGTCTTGTCAGAATTGCTGTATCGTCTGCGTAAGTCGCTGTAATAGTTCGGCGCTGGTAGGAATGTAGGAATGTGTGTGTATAGGATATATAAAAGTGGCGGGAGTACTGACCCTTGAAATACTCCTGCTAAGGCTGTTCTATTCGAAGAAAGTTCTGAGCCTTGGCAGAAAGAGAAAAATCTGTCAGATAGAAAGGATTGGAGGATAAGATAGTAGGTAGGATGGAATGTCGTTTTCAGTTTGAAGAGAAGACTCTCATGCCAGACTCTATCAACATCCATAAATACTCCAGTTTCATAAAATTTCTGCTCTAGTGCCGTCGCAATGTAGTTAGTTACCCTACCTAGTTCGTAAATGGTTGATTGATGTGGTAGGAATCCAAATTGATGGTCCGGTATTATTATTTGGCTGTCCGTCAGTATGTGAATAAGTCAATTGTACAACAGTCTCTCAATGATTTTAGTACATAATCTGAGCATGCTAATTGGTCTATCTGATGAAGGGATGTATTTTTCCTTGTTTGGTTTGTGGATCATTGAAATGTATGAATATTTGTATTGTAGAGGGAGTTTGGTCGTTCTGAGTATTGCATTGTAAATAGAGGTTTGGTTATTTTTTCTAGGCATTTTCTAGAGCACTTGAACATTTATCAGATCATGGCCAGGGTGAAGGGGGCGGGGTGGCCGAATAGGCTAAAGCGTGTGTAACAGCACCGCTAGTTGCCTGGCAACCGGATAAGAGAGATTTGAGATGATATAAAAAGTACGAGTTCGCGTCCCGGTGCCAGAGGGGATTTTAAATTCCCCGCCGTCACTCCCCGGCCCGGGAAAATCCCGTATAGCCTAAAAGGCGAGGTAGGGAAGAACAAAAAAAAAATTAAAAAAAAAAGATCATGGCCAGGGGCTTTCTTTTTAGGTAATTGTCTAATTTGTTCTGCAACAAGTTTCGGAGTGAAGCAAGATGGAGGTAATTCCAATCGTCGTGAAATGTCTTAAGTGTTTAGTACTTGTTTTTCGTGTTCGATATTGTTGAAGATAAATAGCAACTAGCTCATATTTTTCGATTTCTAACACGGTCTAAGAACCATCTTCGTTTCTTAGGGATCCAAACACTTGCTTTACAAGTTATTTGTATGCCTCCATAAGTTCCCATTGACAGTTGAAAGATTTCTGAGTTAGGTGTCGTCAATTGGAGTTGTAATATATTTGTTCATTGTTCATTGTTAAGGTTGCCAACATGTATAGAAAGGTACACATAATTATGGTCCAATATTAAGAAATCGAAAAATAAAAACAGATCGTGAAGTTCAGTAAAAACGTAAGAAATAAAATTTATTATATACACAATCGTATAACTTTCATTCTTCTACAGCCACTAAAAAATTCAAACATGAACAGAAACCAATGGTATGGTACATTCGTACTCGGATAGAGTACATAGTACGGCCCCGAGGTACCGAGGCAAACATGGCACCATTAGTGGAAGTACCCCCCAGGCCCGGCCACTTAGCCTCATCAATAATCCATCCCGGTGTTTGCTCTTTAGTGGCAAATATTGGTAACCGACTTACACTGGTCCCTAGCTCCATTAGCCGAAAAAAGAAAGGAATATGTCTGATCCATCCCCCGTCCCTTGGATATAGGAAAGATTAAGAGAAAATCTACTGTTTATGCTCTACCTTAAATAATCTGAATAAATGATATATTTTATGATTATGCAATACTTGCCGCGATAAAAGTAAGAATACTGATCCAAATATTAACTATACTATAAACTATTAAAAAACTCTATTTATCTTTTCTAAGATAGTTTTTACGCGTAAATTTAGTGGGTTCATTTAGAGTTTACTATGAAGTAATGACTGAAATTTGTTTAAATTGAGAGAATAACGAAATTTATAGACACCATCAGGCGCACACCCTGAAAATTTTATTAAAATCGAATTAACGTTAATATGTTTTATACCTATCCCGTGGATTTGATTAAATACGGGGAACACAATTTTTTCGTTTATGCCTAAAACCTAAGACGCAAGTGAAAAGATTTGCTTCTGACTAAACATTTTTTTGTTACCCCTGCAAGAAGGCTTTTCTACTTTCCATACTGATTAAGCAATTATTGTGGTTACGATGTACATTGGCATGAGGTAAGAGTAAGCTGACTTTAGAAACTGTTAGGAAATCGGTCTTCCAACTATTAAAATCGAAGAGAAATTTTAGGTTTTGTTCCCTGTAAACAAATCTGTTATAGTAACGTTTCTGGATCCATATTTTATTTATTATTTTATATTTGTTTACACCCATATTTATGAAGAAAAATACATACCTCTATTTTTTCATATTTCGGTCTTTTGATTTCTTCTTAATTTTCATTTTTTTTTTTTTTTTTTTTTACTATATTTCAATAGAGATAAAAATCATCTTTGATCATTCACCACGCTTCAAAATTATCTGAATAATATTGCTGATTAGGTCACATGATGGAAAATTAACATGATCGCAAAAAAAAAGAGTGTGGATGCAGTATTCACTTTTAATCATACATCTTGCCCCAAATATATTTTCTTAAGATTGAAATTCCTGAATCAGATAAAATTTAATACTTGAGTTTTTATTTAGAATAATATGGATTACTCAAATTAAAAAAAAATAACGGAATTAAACAGGCGATGCGCTCTTTTATCTAGGTTACTTGACAGACGTTCAAGATTATATTTAATAAAAAATTTACCATGTTTAAAGTTTTACTTTAGGAACTGTTGTGAAACATCTAACATTAATAAAATTCTTTTCAGTCGAAAGTGTTGCGGGTATTAGTTGACGCATTATTTTATGTCGCCAATGAAATAAAACACATAGACAAATAAACATTCCAAAAATTCAAGACGCTGCAAAAAAATATTGTAATAACTTTCACCAAAGACTAACTATTAACACGTATACACTGATAAAATTCTTAAACACACACACAAGTAACCACTGCAGCCCAACTTGACGATTACGTAGGTGGATCACAAATTTAATTTTTTGCCAGAATTTAATTTTTGATCAATGAATAAATATTTTAAACATCAATTTCAGGGATATCTATCGTTACATATTTGACATGTTTTATTACATATTTATAAAATTATAAATATACACAATTAAGCTCATTGTTTAATATATGAATTCGGTATCTGATTGTTGATGTGGTTTAATTATGACTACTGATTTTTTTATAAGATCACAGCTTATAATTTCGGTAACGATGACATAAAGGATACATTTCAGTATTCGGTACACAATTATTTCAGAAATCATTGTGTTTTTTAACAAGTATATATCCCCTCGATAAAAGGTTAGAAAATAACAGTAAACGGATTGACCTAAAAAAGGAGAAGCGTGGAGGTGTCGAACAACACCCTTGTTTACCCCGGGGATGTTTTCCTCAACTTCAGCGCCCTTTCGACCCTCATTATCGTCTTAGCTTTTTCTTCCAAGATTCTTTTTCACCCCTTCCCCTTCCCCTCCCTCTCCCAGTTTTCTCCTTATTTCCTTCCAGGAGAGTTTTAATATTCTAGCATCCACCTTAAAAAAAAAAAAAAAAAAAAAAAATGAACTGACTACCAGGTTTCATAATGGTTCTAATGATTACAGTGATATGGAATATACCCAAAGTTACTCAAGGAAAAAATTTTAATAAATTCTTCAAAAAAAAAAAAGATAAAAGTAAATTAAAAAATCTGGCGCGGTGCGCGCACAACACAACCTTTACTTACCACCCTCTTCTGAGTAGAAAGAGGTATTTTAAGACAATGGGGGAAGTGAAAGTAAAAATTATCGCTATTTTGGTATACATTTCATTGTGGGTATATTTATATATATATATATATATATATATATATATATATATTATATATATATATATATATATATATATATATATATATATATATATATATATATATAAATTTTAATATTTATATCTCAGTAATCTATACAATTAAGTATATTATGCTTATGTTACGTATGTAAGCGTGTTCTTATCTTTTGGTCAAGGTTGGGTGCGCTCGTATTCCTTTGGTTCATCAATTACAACTATTCTCCGCTATAACTATTTCTTATTTCTCTTTTAGTCTATTATCACATTCTTTCATATTTTATATTAAACTATTTTTTTTTATATTAGAGATGAATTTGAAACGGTCAATTGTTTCAAATTAACAAAATAAATAAAGGTACTTAAGAAGAAGCTGATATTAAAATTAGCGCAGTAATATTTAAGCCCAGTTAGATAACAACAATCATAATAAAACCCAATTTTTTTTAAACTTTTTAATTTTAAACTGATATAATGAATATAATCAAGATTATTGAAGCCGTTTTGGAGAAAATAGTAAAAATATGTTTAATTCATGATATAAAGCGCCAATTCGGTTTTCCAATTTTGACGAAAAAGTTGCTATATTACCCCAAGCATATAAAAAGCTTAAATCTGCAACTTACTTAGTACTTGAACACCCTCAGTGCTCAAACCACGCCCTGAAGATGATCCACTTGTTTGGGTTGAAACCTTGGCTTAATAAAAAATTAAATTTTTTTTCAAACGACTGCGTCCTGAATATTTATCACCCATTAAATCTGCAATTTCACTTTCATCAGACTTTTCGTTTTTGAGCTAGACTGTTAACATACACAGACAGACCATTTTGTGAGACTTGGTTATTTAGACTCAGGGGACCTCAAAACATTTATTTTCACTGAAAACTCAGATTCCAAAATTTTCACGACCGTAATGCTCTCCCTTACTATATATTTCCCATATAGGTAAGTGAAAGTAAAAATTAATAATTTAAATAGATACCTTCCGCTCCTATCTTACTGATAGATACTTCAAAGTAAACCAAAATAATGTCTTCTCATCCCTCTTTGCTCAATCTGTAGGCGTTCCACAAGGTAGTATCCTCGGTCCCATCCTCTACACAGTTTATACAGCTGACATCCCAACCCATCCTGACACTGCTATCACCACTTAAGCCGATGACACATCTTTGCTATCTGTTAATAACGATCCTTTAATTGCATCCCAAACTCTTCAATCACATATCACAAGCCTTGAAGAATGGTGTAAAAATTGGCGAATAAAAATAAATTCCAACAAATCCCATCAAATCACCTTTACCCTCCGTCGTAAACCTATGACGTCTTGTCCTACAGTAACTTTCAATAATACTCCACTTATTCCTGTTGAGCATATCTGCTACTTAGGACTCCATTTGGATAAACGTCTTACTTGGAATCCTCATACTAGACTGAAACGACAAGAAACTGCTCGACGTTTCCGACTGCTCCAACACTTACTAGACAAACGCTCCAAACTTTCTATTAATTACAAAAGACTTATCTACATAACTATAATAAGACCTATATGGACATACGGAGTTGAGCTTTGGGGCTCCACCAAACCATCGAATTCCTATCGTATCCAATCCTTACAATCCAAAATCCTCCGTAAAATCCTTGATGCTCCATACTTTGTCACAAATAAAACCATTCATAAAGACCTTAATGTACCATATGTCGCTGATTTAGCTCGAGCCAGATATCTATCCTTTCATGATAAACTCCAGTCCCATCCAAATCCGCTTGTTTCCACTCTTGCTTCTTTCTCGATTCCTGATAATCCTCCAAGGCGTCTGAAAAGGAGATGGCCTCGTGATCTTCTTACTTAAAATTATTTAGAGAGTGCTACCACTGGGTAGTAACTCTTCAAGCCTGTACATGCCATTATTTATATTTGCGCATATTTACTAGTTGTATTTGTATACAGTTGTAAATTCCATTAAATAAACAAAAAAAATATATATATACTTTATGTAATGAAAATATATTTCCGTGGTGTGTTTATACAACCTACCTATTACAATTCAATTTCACTCTTGATCCTTTTCAGATATCCTGTCTTAGTAACATAAATATCCACAATTCTAAGTGTTAATTAGGTTTTTTTTAATCCTGATAACGTTATGCGACAAAAATAAAATTTAAAAAGAAGTATCATCGATAGATCGTTATAATGTATATTTTCCTCTTAAAGAACGTAGCAATCAGGGGTGGTTTAAATAAGGTCATCAAAAGAGACGGGAGGAATATTTAAAAATATATAAAAGAATTCGGAATACATAAAGGATTAATTTAAGAATATCTTCAAAAGCAGGTTGTATAATGGAAAGGGAGGGGGGAAAATCCTCAGAGGATTCATTAAAAGTACTTAAATAAATATCGGTCACATCTCCACCTTGCAGAACCTTCCTTTAACATTTTCAATCCATGGCTCCTATCTGAAAATGAACTAAACGAATCTTTTAGAGAGGCTAAGCAATAGAATGATTCTTAAATTAGTTTTTATCCCAATTAAATTTAGTCTAATATTTATATATCCATACAGTTAAAACTCCTTCGCCGAATAGAGTTGAAGTTTCTATTTATAGGAGTCTCATTTAACTTTAAAGCTATTTATATAGAAGTGTCAACAGAGTCTAAGCAAATAGAGAGGAAAATGTCATATTTTTTAAAAAATGTCATAATTTTATTTTTACTGGTATACCTATGGATAGGTATAGATTGACCCTCACATTAGATTGATATAGTTCACACCAATGTATAATATATGAACAGTATAATTGATATATAATATACGTAACACCAGCAGAACATATATTATATTCGTATATATAATATATTAATATCGACATGGCCTATTTATCAATTACAATTGATGAAGTTTTATAATTTACGATCATTACTATTTTTTTATTTATTGAATAATATAACATTCTATCAATAGTGTTGTAAGACCACATTTATAAAAATATAAAATAAACCGAAGCAAAATATCGACTAAATAGTAATCAAAAAGTATAAACAACAAAATAATTTAAAATTTAGTAAAGTAAAAAAAAAACTGAAAATTATTACAAAATGGCTTATTATTTCCAAACAATTATACATCAAAAGTAACATTAGTTTCCTTGTAACATAAAGGGAAATAAATAAAAAGTGATTCATGTTATTAGCATATATATATATATATATTTTTTTTTTTCCAACATTAGTAATTTGCTAAGAAAAATAGCCTTAAGGAACTTGAGAAAAATTAAAGGAAATAATAAACCACTGTGTAATAATTTGCAGTTTTTTTTTTACTTTTAAATTATTTTATTGGTATTTATTGTGTATACTTTTTGATTATTATTTAGTCGATATTTTTCTTCTCTTTTTTTAAAAATATTTTTATATTGATATAGTGTGAATGTGGTCTTACCGCACTATTTTCAATTGACAGAATGTTATATTATTCAATAAATAAAAAAAGCAACTGTCGTAAAGTATAAAACTTCACCAATTGCAATTGCTGAATAGGCTATGTTGATATTAATATTGCTTCAATTGATGCAAAACTTTCAAAATATCAAAAGCCAAAACAAACGATGTACACTTTGCAGTAGAAAACATAAAGATATTTAGAACACCGTATATGTCCTTCAAATTTTCTGATTTCGACAATTTCTTTTTAGGAAATTTCGTTAACTTCTAAATAACTATTACAAAAAGTGTATACTATTTGAGATATTCGGAAAACAAATTTAACCACCACTCGTAACTTTTTTCCAACTTCTTTTCATTTAAGTATGTCATATAAATAGATTTAAAGAGCATCGAGGAGAATACTTTAGATAGGTTTCATTAACATTGGTACATCAGTTCAAGAGCAACAGTCGAAACGACTTTCTGCCACCGTCTTGAAAGGGAAGTAATTTTCAGTGAATTGTGTCTTATGCATATGTTTAAAAGAGGTTGAGGAGAAGACATTCAGCAAGTTTCAATGAAATTGATACATTCGTTGAGGCGCTACGTTCTATACCAACACAGGTTTTTCAGCCACCGTATTGATAGGATATGGCGGATATTATTGTCCAGGTAGGGGGATCATTCTCGGATGATCTCTGACGTTGATTCCATGATTAAAAAAAATCGTTCAAGTGTCTCGGAAAAAATGCGCTGACGGCGGAATGACAAACTTTTTTATTCGCATTTTGAGTTCTATGTATCCTGAAACAAGGGGATTAGGTTTTTTAATTTTTCGGACGATTATTATGGTTCATTATTGAAATAATAAACCAAAAGAACACATATATATCTATATAAACTATTTACAATAGTACTAGTACAGGCAAGGGAATTCTAAACATATTTGTTCCTCCTACTGTGGAGAGAAAAGCAGGACTATAAGAGATCCCTGCTCTACTCTCTTAAGCGTGTAACTGGAGACACTTAGTCGAGAATCTAGACATTGTCAGAACTCCAATATATAAAGATTTTTTTAAAAAAGCACTGCTGTTTTAATCTTTTTGGAGGATTATATGAATGGGTTGTGCTAGAAGGGATTGTTAAAGCGGATTCGGATGATATGTGAGGCTCAGGTGAAATTATGAGAATTTATCTGGGATGAAATCTAGGACAATTGCGACATTAAGGTCGTGGTGTAAGGTTTTGTTGGTTGCATAAAACGGAGCATTGAGTATTGTTCGGAGGATTTTGGACTAAAAGGATTGGGTGCGTTTGATGTTAGAAATATTTTGCTGTCCACAATACTTTAGCCGTTGGCCCAAATAGCTCTCAGGATTGTCATGTAGATCAGTATGTTGTTGTCAGTAGAAAGTTGAAATTTTCTACGCAGTTATCTGTATAGTTGTTCATATTTTCTGTTAAGTCCTTGTCTTTTAAGTGTAGTATGTGGGTTCCACGATAGTCTTCGACGACCATTATTAATGTTACATTTTACCTAATAGATGACTACCTTGTCTCACTGAAAAATATTACTACATATTACAAATGTTACTATAATAACCAATAATCGCTGAAGGCCTGTTTGTTTATTGTAGTCTTTGTTAGTGGTTTTTATAGTTTAACCTTTTATTTTATAGACTTAAGAGTATAGCCTTCTTTTACTGAGTTTATGGAAACCATATCTGAGAATTTTTTTTTTCTTTAATAACAAACAGTTTTTATTTCATATTTTCCAAAGTACTCAAGGAATTATTGAGCTATTTTCTCCATCTACTTTTTCAATAATTCGTCAAAGACTATTATGAACAAAAATATTTTAATATTTAAAACATAAAAATGTAATCTCATGACAACCTAAGAGGATATCGAAAATAATTACAATTTATGTCGAAAACGGAACACATTGAGATTACATTTTTTTAATTTTAAACATTATAATATTACTATTTATAATAGTGTTCGACGAACTAAAGACTTATTGAAGTACGAATAAAGAAGAATATCTCTATAATTTATATTAACACTTTATAGAATTGAAGAAGAGTTTAAGGTTAGACTGATGGCGGGAAATGCTTGTTATTTTTCTGTGACAAAACTACTTAGTTCGCGCCTCTTGTCCCGGAACTTAAAAATTAGAATCTATAAAACAATTATCTTGCCTACAGTTCATTATGGATGCGAAACTTGGCCGCTTACATTAAGGGATGAGCAGCGTCTTAAGGTTTTTGAAAATAAAGTATTGCGTAGAATATTCGGACCGAAGAAGGATGAGTTAACCGGAGAATTCAGACGGTTACACAACGCCGAATTGCGTGAAGTGTATCCGGGTAATATAATTGAGGTAATTTCATTGCGGTGAATCAAATCTGATTGTAAAGTTGTTGGGCTTAGTAATGAGAGAATTTCTAAAAGGTTAATATTTGCTGTTCCCAATGGTAAGCGTCCGAGGGGTAGCCCGAAGCGAAGGTGGGAAGATTGTATTAAAGGCGATCTGAAGGGACTGGGTTTGGACTGCGAAAGGTGGAGAGAGGTGTGTAATAAGCGATTGGTGGTGTCGGTATCGAACCTTCGGGCTCGCTAAATCTTTTATTATTTATTATTATTACTTTATAGAATGAAATATAGAATAAAACTTTTTGATATTTTTAAAATATAAAAAAATATTTAGGTATGGTTTCGATAAACTCAGTAATAGACTTCAATACTCTTAGTAAGTGATAGAAGTACAAATCAAAACTTTTATATTAATCTCTTGTGTAATTAATTTTTTTTAGTTTGATCACGTAATCAAAAAACTTTCGCAATAAGGACTGGACGTGCTTTAGGGCCGTGTTTTGAAGACCCCCTAATCATTAAGATCTATATTAACTACAGATCTTACATTAGTAAAAAACATAACGACCGAAAAATTATAATAACTACATACGTTGATTTCGTGTAGCATTCGTTAGTATAGCAAAACAGACCAGTTATATTAAACAGCTAATTTCTTGAAAAGGTGTAGAAACAGCTAGATTTTATAATGGTTCAATGATGTACATAATTTTTTACAAATGATTTAGTAGATAGTTTTTGACATATATAAATTACAATTTTGCCGAATTTAATCTTTTTATTTCTTAAAATTACATAGAAATTACAATTTTGCCGAATTTAATCTTTCCATTTCTTAAAATTGTTGCTATCCAATGCTGTATTTTTTTAGTTATGGTATTTCGGTGGAAATCACCCACAGAATACATGTATAGACTTGTAAAACTTATGTTGCGACATGTAGGAGAATATACTTGTCATAACAATATTTCGATAACGACAATAGCTATGCCTCCTGAATCCCACCGCCTCCCTGCCAAGTTACCTCTTGCCCCATTTCTCCTCGCATTGTGATCGTCTTTTCCTGTTTACTCCCTTGTCACGTCCTGTCAGGAGCCTGTAGGCGAAGATATGATCCGTGCTATAACAGTGTTTCAGTATCTCTACCGCCCTCTACTTTTCACGGGGAAAAAAATCGTATCGAAGGGTAAAACGAACGTATAACATTAAATTTTACAAGTAATAATCATATTTAAAAACAGATAAAAACTGATCTAAATATTCCAATAATGCTTGCATAAGATACTTAAATGGAGTCTTAAAATCAATCAGACTGCTGAATTTCTATCATATGTTAATATTTCCTCTTTTCCTACGTTTAAATTGCTTTTCGACTTAACATGAAATATGTAGGAAGAAATGTTCAGACACCCCAACGCTTCTCTAATACCAACTCAAACTATATACCAATTTTCAACCTCTTAAGTGAATAAGTATGGATGTGAGGGGATGTAGATGTGAGCAAATTTCGTTTAAAAAGTGAAACTCCAGAAAAAAAATGGATGGGTGATAATATTGATACCTCCAAAAGGCACTTCTCCAACAAACATTCAGTAATAATCCAAGCCTTTAATTTAATTTTATATATATATATATATATATATATAAACACATGACCCCTAATAATAATCCCTCTTAACGATGTTGAAGAATTCTAAAACCTAACAAATTTACTCCTAATTTGTACCTTATATCCATTAGGAATATAAAGTTCTCTTTCTTCCAGTCTCTTCTGATGACTTTCAGAATGAAGAAAAATTTTCTTTTCGATTAAGATATGTTAATTCTTAAATATGCTTAATTACTTGTATCTTATACACTCTTTTAAATTTTCTCTTTTGCACCTTCCTCACTTATTAAAATCTGTAATAACATAATAATAATGATATGCCAAAATGGTGGATTATATAACAAACCAAGACTTATTTCATAATATACGTGGATTTAAAGCTTCAATACAGTGTACATCATTGATATAGGAAGAGAAGAAGGATCAAATACTGTGTTTTTGTTCATATGAAAATATTATTTTATTACCAAACTTCATAGGTAATTGCTCACTAATGTAATTCTTTTTCTACCTAGCTTCAAGATTCATTGCATTATTTCTGGTTCTCTAATAAAAAACACTGAATGAATTTATTTTCTATAATATTTAACAAAACCTAAGAATGTGTTCATATGTAGATCATATATCTAATCAGCAAAATTATAGCTTGATAGAAATTTTACTGGTAAATTTAACTGTGTTACTATATATGATTTATATATAATCACGTGAAATAATGATTATTTATAATGAAGTAGTGAGTGCTTAGGTATTATTCTCTAGATAATGAACAACGATATAATTTACAGATATCGATAAGGGTTTCAAAAGTATTATGACGTTCAGTTCCCACAACATTAATGTGAATCTATAAGCTGATAAAAAAAAAAAAAATAATAATCTCAACAGTAAACACAAGTTAGTTATCTAACACAAGTTTATAATATTGATTTTTTCCTCCAGCTGAACGGTATAAATAAGATCTAACCCGAGTTCCTGAAATCTGCCAGCATTGGCACGGCTAAAAGGCTCGATCCTCTGAGTTGCCAAGAGCACTAGATAGATCCCCGAGGAAAGAAAATGGTTGAGGAGGTAGGCCGTATCTGGTGGGTAGGGTGAGGGACGGCCTACCCAGATAGCAGAAAGAGAGATAGTGGAATCAATATTCGATAATACACCCTATACATTAGATATCTGTTTATCCTGATTTACTTGAAGACTACTATTTAATAGGCTGGAATTTTAGTTTTAAAATAAAAAAATATATGTATACATATATATTATAAAACATGTTTTTAATATATATATATATATATATATATATATATATATATATAATAAAATAGAATAGGAAATTGAACTTTAATCTGGGACTAAATCCCCTTAGAATAACTATGATGAAGTAATACAAAATGTATTTACAATAAGAGATCTCGAGGCCATCTTCTTTTCAGACGCCTCGGAGGATTATCAGGAATAGAAGAGGAAGCAAGATTAGAGACGAGAGGATTCGGATGGTTCTGAAGTTTATTATGGAAGGATTGGTATCTGGATTGGGCCAAATCGGAAACATAAGGAATATTAAGGTCATTATTGATTATTTTAATGGTGGCAAAGTAAGGAGCATTGAGGATTTTCCGAAGGATTTTGGATTGTAAGGATTGGATACGAGAGGAATTCGATGGCTTAATGGAGCCCCAAAGCTCAACTCCGTAAGTCCAAATAGGTCTTATTGTAGTCATGTATATAAGTCTTTTAATACAAAATAAAATACAAATCTGGCCAAAAACTAACTTATAAAAAATCTAACAAAATCTCTCACACACACACACACACACACACAAACACACACACACACACACACATACATACATATATATATATATATATATATATACATATACATACATATGTATTATCAAAAAGTTTTTTAGTAACTGGCGTATTATATGTTTATAACACAACGCGGTCACCACAATTCTTATTCCTAACAAATTTAACACACTAATTAAAGAATATAAACAAAACATTTACAAAAACGAACATTTAAATCACAAACTGTAATAATATTTACGATAGAAGCAGACTAACACAACGTACACTATTTACAAACAAATATTCTGTCTATCGTCAATCTAAATTAGGCATTATTGTCATGGCGCGAGATTCATTCTCAAGTACTCACCCACACTGTAGTTTTTTTTATGTTGACAAACAACGATACAATCTAAACTACAGAATGCATGTAAACTACAGTATACAATTTGAGCAATGAACGGTACAATTAAATAAACAGTTATATAATTTCTAATAAGAGTTGGTGTTCCACACATTGCTTTAAAGGCGAAAAAAAATCTTTTTAATGCATTTAAAAAACTATTTTTTTAATATATCTATTGTAACGCTTTTTTTTTTCCCAAAACAAGCCGATTTTCAACCACTGTGCGCCGTTAGCCACTCTCCCGATGTATATGTATGTATATTTTATGATATGAAAAATCAACCTAAAATGTTCGTGATGCTGATTCATATATTTACTGAAACAGATTAACATAGTTCTTTGAGATAAAAAAATTGTAAAATCAGTTCAGTGCACTATAGATACCTTTCTGGTCGTCGGCTAGTTCCAATAAGCTTATATTTTTCAAAAACATTGTTAACGTTTGTGAAAAATATTGGATTGAAGCGTGAAAAATTAATACAAAACAATCAATTATTTCTTACTTCGTTCTAACAACTGACATGGGACCATATATATCAGCCTACTTCTTGGATAGAATAAATATAAAAGGGGTCTACGTTTATTCGATTTTTATTTATTTTAGCAAAGACAAGCTTGGATTATAGACTAGACTTATGTGATTTAAACAGACTGTTGAAGGTAAGCTTTCATTGCTCTGCAGGACAAATAGGATTTATATACTTTTTAAATGCTTTTCATGAATTTTATGTTCAAAAATATTATCAAAATTTACAAAAGGTTCTTTGAGGTTAACCACATTAAAAATCAAATTCATAATCTTTTTAAATTTAAATAGCATTGTTTTGGTTGAAAATAATTTCAACTGAAAATAGAGTAGTAAGAAAAAATGAGCGCAACTGATTTTTTTTTTAGTAACGAAATGCTCACAGTAAGTTTATACAGATATTATATATATATATATATATATATATATATATATATATATATATATATATATATATATATATATATATCATTCTGATCAACAAAAAAATAATTAAATTTCATATAAAAATTAAATTTTTTTAAACACATTTTTCTGGCATGACGCCTCAGGCCATTGTTAACGATAAGTAATGAAAAGCATTTTCTCTATTATTATTTGGCAGGACCGTTAATTAACTTTATCACTCCATTGCCCCAGTTGTAGAACAGGCGGTCATGTGGGTTAATAGCAGAAACCATTTCTATTGTGGGATTTAGGCGGGTCGGGACGCCATTAAGGGAGAGTTGAGGAAGACGTTTACTTGGTAGTAGGCAAAGTTCTTAGCTCGAGTGTTACTTCTAAGCCCCTCCTGCTAAGTATAGGGGTCCTTTATGGGGCGACCTCTGCCCACACCAATATCACCACAGATTAAAAGTTATTATTTCCCTCTAAGTAGCTTTTGCATTATGTGAATAAACCATCAGATTAAAATGCTTCTTGTTTCGATAATTTAAACTCAATAGATTGAAAATTATCACAATTAGCAAAGTTGACAGTAGAAGTTTTAATTATACTATATTACAAAAATCATTAAAATGACAAAAAAAAAAAAAAATAGAAATGATTGTGTTGTATCATAATGATGATAAATATTTCTCTGTCTTAAATAATAACATTTCTTTAAACTGTAATATCATAAATAAATTTTAATTGGTATAGTAGGAACTAAATATTTTAATTTTTTATTGGTTTTAATTTATGAATGTACTGAATATTTATTCTTTATCATTCCTATTATTTGTTCATTTTATTTGATTATATTTCAGGTGCCGTGAGCAAGACTAGACTAGAGGCACCTTATTGGTTATTCATTTACATTACAATATGTGTCTGTAGGGATCGTGTTGTATTTTTTTAAATGTATTTGTTGTGGGGATATTTGTTTAAAGATCGTTTTGTTACAGCTGCATAGGCTATTTCAGATTTACGTTGTGTGTACGTGTATGAAGATTGTATTGTGTAAATATGTATGTGTTTTTGTAATTGTGATTTTCAGAAATTGAAGTAAGCGCTTCTGATTTTCAGATCGTAGGGCTTGTCGATATCCTAGCAGACCATTTGAAGTCCTTGATGGATTGAAGCTCAGATAATTTTCTAAAATGTGTAAAGTTGTTAAAACTACATTGCAGCTGCGGCATCTTGGTGGTGAACTACCGTCGAGTAGCTGACCATGTGTGAGCCTGGTGTGTCCTATTCTGAGGCGTGTGGTTTGCTCCCACAGGATTCCTTGCATCTGTGGAAAGTGGATTCATATAATTAAAAATGCTTTTCATTTTTCTGGTACCAGGAACCTTTGTCCAACAATAGCCTCCAGGCCTCTCTACATTGATTCAAAACTGAGTTATTGAAATCGTAGAGCGTAAAGTATGATAGATACTCTTTAAAGATTTAAGTATTGCGGTTTCATAAGTGAGTATATTGAATAGAAAGCAATATGTAAACAAAAAATTAATTTAAATAATTAAAAATTGCTTCGAATTAAACTTATTAAAAGTTACTTTTAATGAAGTACATTTAAATGTAAAATACATTTAACGAGCACTTTTGGGTAAATTAAACTAAGAAAAATACTGCTTTTAAATCATGAACAATTGGCAATTTTTTCACCATCTTCCAACTATGCTACAGATACTATACCTTTAGAAAAACTTGTCTTTTAATAACCTTTAAGTCGGTATTAATTAGGTGGAGATTTATCACAAATTATTCATAAATTGATGTAATTAGATATCCTGTCATCTATAAGTGCCTGAGATTTCATCGAAAATGACTAAAATAAATTATTTCGAAGCTTTAATTTACTTTTACCCAAAACTTGAGATGTCGCCTCTATAAATAGTTTCTTTTACTAAAGGGAAACCCTTTATGTATATCCAGTTGCTCAGAAATCAAATATTTCCTATAAAGGCAAGCGTTATCTCCTTCACGTTTCGATAACATGATATTTTTCGAAGAGTTGTTTTGTCAGAAACTGTTTAATAGCATTTAAACGAAAAGATATTTTTTTTTTCAATAATATTAACAATTAAAATTTTTCATAAAGGCTTCCGATTTGTCAGAAATCCCGTAAGTGCCTTATAATATTGGAGTTTATAAACTTTAAGTTAGAGAAAAAATATGTAGTCAAATTTTCATACGATAATGTAATTTATCAACACATTGTTTTTATAACTTCAAAAAATAATTAATCAACTTTAAAATTATCTAGGATGTACTGCTAATTGTTGAAAGTTTCATGAAAGGATCGGAAAAAAACAAGAGGAAATTCGTTTAAAAAAATAACTCCTTTAAACTTTAAAGCTGTTTTATACATTTTAACTAGGAAAATTAGTTGAATAGATAACTCAACAAATTAGTCCAAATAATTCATTATTTAACAATCTCAAAAACGATGGACAGCCTAGGCGAAGAAAAACGAATATGTGGTAAACTTCTCTTACAATTCAAATGAAAAGATAATGGGTATTCATGAGCACCTCATTAGATTAATTAATAAATGAGAAAATAATCCATTTCATAGAACTTTCTTTGAAAAAAAAATATTTTACGATATGATGAAGCAGTTCGCGAACTTTAATCGGGTGTTAATAATTTTATAAAAAGATCTTACGGCAACCTTTCATGAGATCAGCACTTATGAAGGCATGATCTTTGGGTCCAAACGTCGGCAAAAATAAAAATTAACATCATAAATTTTTTATTTTTTACTGAACACAAAACCAGCTTCTCTTCGATAATATCTAAAAGAATCTAAGGAAGGGTAATATCTAGTTTATGATAAATACCAGAATAGATATATTACAGAATAGAAAGATAAAACATGATGAAAATTCTCAATTTATGATTAATTATTGCAAGAAAATACATAGAGGTATGTACCCCTTAATATCAAAGACCAAGGGCTCTCCTTTCTTTTCATAACCCTTCTGCAAGTAGAATGGCCCGAAGTTGGCTAAGGAGTGGGGTGGAGTGCACCAGGGAAAAACAAAATGAGTTAGAAGAAGAGAAAGACTAAGGTTAAAAGCGGAGAGAGGGCTTTGAAAGAGAAGTAAGGGAAGTTTGTTGTCTTTGGTAATTTAATTAGACCACTTTGGGGCCGGCAAGGGCAACACATAGGGTCCTTGGTCCTTTTCACTGCCCTCAACAGATTTCGTCTTGTACCACCTTCTTGTGACTTATTCGGAGGCTTCGTAAGATCCGTCTATTTCTCAAAAAGATTTTTAATAAAAAAAGATAAACTAAGAAACAGTCCTCATAGACACTGCTACTGCTTATTACTTAGGACTAGTGTTGCCCAAATGAGAGACCGGTACGAGTCTTGGTCTTGCAAACTCAGCCTTGGTCATGGTCTTGGTCTTGCACTAGATTCTTGCAACAGCTTGTAGTTACTTTTTAGCTTATTACTACAGAGATATTACTGTATTTTTTTAGATAGGAGAAACCTAACTAAGCCGGAATGAAAAATTAGAAGAGTTAAATGTAAAAGTATATTATACCAATTATTAACATATTGTAACTAGGAATGTCAAGTATTAGTAACTATTTTGCCTTATATATTTTTTTTTAAATGTTTTTTTTTTTTTACCAGTCCTGGTCTTAATCTTGAACAGTTAAGTGGTCTTGGTCTTGATCTTGCGAAGTGCATGGTCATACCGTGCATGACCAATACCAAGTGCATGACCATACCGATTTTGGACAACACTACATAGGACGTTAGTTGTATGTTTAATTCGAGCCCACAAGTCCAAATAAAACGAAAAACTATATATATATATATATTTATCTTAGACAATGAAACTTATAAGAAGTATCACCAATCTGATTAAAACTCTTTAGGGAGTATTATTTCAATCAATACTTTATCATATTTTTTTAATTTCTTGGTTGATTCATTAGATTCTGTCACAGTTGAGGACACTGGTAACAGTGATACCTGAGTTTATCCATAATAAAATGTAACAAAAATTTGACAGGTAAACGATGGTTGTTACTTTACTTTCTAGTATATAATTGTGAATGTGTTTTTTATATTTTAATTTCATTTAGTTACTCTTTTTATTTTTATTTTTTGGATGTGTATGTTAATTTTCCTATTTTACTTCCTACAACTCTTTTTCTTTTATCTCTATTTTAGTTATAATTTGTATGTATATATTGTGTAAATGTTTAATGTAGCTCTAATATTACTGCCCTCCAATGCGATAGAATGTACTAATTTTCAAATAAAAAATAAAATAAAAAAAATTACTTCCTATACGTAAAATTACCATACGTTAAATCTATTGTACTGTAATTTAATTTGTATTAACAAGTTAATTTTATTAATTTGGTTGGATATAACTATGTATGTGCAAACACAACCTCTAAATGTATCTATTCTGTTGGATTGTTCTATGATCTAACATGCTTAATAAATGACCGTAGGCTAATAGTTTATACTCAATTCCATACTACCGCACACATAATTCCTAATTCATCAATTATTCTTTTTTGATAGATTTTTCTCAGTTCGGCAGTGCTCAAAAATTTCTTCTAGTTGTCCAATCGTGGCGGAACTTCCCAGAGGTTTATTGTGTAGTAATTTGTAACGCTTTTATTTCTCTATTTAGCATTAACAAATCAATGTAATCCCCAAACCATACTTTTTTTTCGCTAATACAATTACTTTTTATTGGGGCATGTCAGAGATAATTAATACAGCTATACAGATAACATTTTTGTAAGTATTTTAACCTTAAAGTCATCTTAACTATTTCATTAAATAAATAATGATGATGAAGAGTTTCAGTTTTTTTCCTTTATTTATAGGTATGCATGTATTTTTTGCCTTGTTTACATTTTCTTATTTTTAATTTATTTTATTTTATTTATTGTAAATATTTTTTATTATTATTTATTGTTATTATGCTTGTATTTTTTTGTACATATACTGAATGTCATTCTGGCTCACTATAACTAATGTCCAAATGACAGATTGTTATTATACTCAATAAATAAATAAATAATAAAAATGGTTATTTAATATTTAACTTATTCGGGCCTTTTTAAAAATTATACAATAATTTACAGAAATTTATTAAATTGAGATTTCTTAAATTACATGCTTTAGTGACAAGGTAATTTTTTCCGACAAGTTATGTACATTGTGAACATTCCGGCTTCCAAGGAGGTCGACGTTTTTAATTCAGTGTAAAATTATTGTGTTCTCCTCAAAGAAAGGGACTTTAGCAAGATAGAGAGAGAAGCGAGGCAACCCTTTACCTCTTCCTCATCCCTTTTTAAAAATATCATTTCCTTTCTTCCCCCCGTGCCAGGTTACTTTTTTTCTTTTACTTTTTCTACGGCAGTTTTCGACCCTATTCTTCTTTATACTTTACTTCGGCCCAAGATAATTCTTTAATTTTACTTTCTTCTCCCCTAGGCGTTATTCGCTGCCTCCAATTCCCTCCTTTAAACGGCTGGATCGTATTTTCAAAGGGAAGGGTTCGAACTAAATTTCAATTTACCTTGGCAGAGTCCAGAAAACGTGTTCCTCGATATATCACCCCGGGAAGAATTTGGCCCGCCTCCAGGCGGGGTTTGAATTCAAGCTTGTCCTTCCTATACGACGGAAGTTGAATGAATCGGATATATCCTATAATAATATATCTCGATCTGAATTTCATATTAATAGCAGGTGTTTCCTATGGTCAATAAATTTATCGAATGTGTTTAAACATAAGACATATATTTTTACCACATTAAAAATCAAGTGGAGCTGATATATTTTGTAATATTTAGAAGAGAAAATGACGAGTAAAAAGATTCTCACTAATTTTAAGTGTCCTTACAACTGTATCCTGAGGACATCTAAATTCTCACTACAATTGAAATATTCACACATCAAAATGATACACAAAAAGGACAAAAATCCCTCATAATACAGACCGATAAGTCTTCTCCTCGTATGTTCTAAACTTTTCGAAAAATTAATATACAAAAGATTGATTGACATACTGACGGATCAAAGTATAATTCCTGAACATCAGTTCGATTTTCGTACTTTCCATTCAACAACACAACAATTACACAGAGTTACTGACTACATTGCTAGAGCACTAGAGCAAAAACAATACGCAACCGGCGTGTTTCTGGATGTTGTCCAGGCATTCGATAAAGTTTGGCACCAGAGACTTCTCTTTAAAAAAAACACTACTACTTCATTCTTCAATCTTTCCTTTTCGACAGATTTTCCTTTGTCCGACAAGACCTAGAAATTTCCTCAATTCGACCAGTGTTAGCAGGAGTACCTCAAGGATCAATACTGGCTCCTTTACTCTACATTATATATACGCATGACATACCTATTAACTCCGAAACATTGACCGCCACCTACGTTGATGATACAACAATTTTAACAAAACACCATAACCCCAGACTAGCCTCAATAAATTTACAAAATCATTTACTAACTTAACAAAATTGGTACTCACTTTGGAAAATAAGATCAAATCATGACAAGTCACAACATATAACATTTACACTTCGACGAGAAACGTGCCCACCAGTTTATATACTTGGGACTAATATTCGACAGAAGGGTGACCAGGGGCCCGCACGTCAAAATGAAACGACAGACCTTAAACACATGACTGAAAATACTGTACTCACTTTTTTTCTAAATTGAAATTGAAAATTCGACAAAAACTAAATACATACACTTACCCACTCAAACACATCTGTTTTAGTTGGTAGGACATACGCCTATCAGATTTACGGTTCGGCAAAAAAGACGCACTTACAAAAACTACAGTCGTTTCAATCCAAAATATTACGACTTATAACAGGAGCTCCCTGGTCAACAAAACATTACATAACGACTTATGACAACCAACTGCAGACCAACACATACGTACTCTCTACTCTCATTTTCATCTCAAACTACACGGACACACACACATACCTATAAACGACATTGCTACGACTGATATGCCCATCGGGAGGAGATTAAAAAGGAGCTGGATGAGAGTTCTCCTCACCTAAATCAAAGAAATAAATAATGACCAGAAAGAGGTGCTGCTGGGTACTATCCTTCCTCATGCCTATAATGCCAATCCTCATCATGACAACACATCTGCTGATTGTCAATACCATGACAATTACGGATAGATAGTAAAAGAGAGAAAAAAAAATAAAAAATTGTAGGTACAAAAGGAAGAAAAGTGTTTTCAATAACATCTTGAACCTAATACTACATTTTCACTTTCATAAGAAAGTTATGTATATATATATTTTTTTTTTTTTTTTTTTTTTTTTTTCGGTTGGCTCTACAGACCTTGTAGATCTTTGGCCTCCTGTACCAGCCTTCTCAGCTCAGCCGTATCTTTGTTTATCCTATCTATCCATCTGGTCTTTGGCCTCCCACGTGTATATATATATTTATATGTTCGGTTGGTGCTATAGACTTTGTCGATCGTTAAGATGCGGTCTACTAGATTTCTAGATTCCTGATTTAAGTACACGGAGGTAGTGTCATCAGTCATAAGCCCGGTCGATGCGAGTTTCCTAAATAGGCTGACGGGCCTCACGAACCCGATGCGGGCGAGGGTCTCGGGCAGCGTGGCTTTCCCTGGTGGACGGTCACCCAAATCCGGCCGTCACCCATCCAAGTGCTCTAGCCACGCTTGGCGGTGCTTAACATGGTTACCTATTGCAAGCGCCTTAGCCCGCACTGCTACCCCACCCCTTATATATATAATTTCTTATTTATTAATCTATTAAAGAATACGGTCACGTATAAAATATTGTTTTACTTAAAACTAAAAAATCCGCACTGACCATCGACATAATAGTTATCAAAATAGATAACACCAATCAGAAGTTAAAAATGTATGCATTTAATTTAAATAAAACACAAAAAATACAATAATAATTATTGGAGGAAGTTAGACGACTGTTCTACATATCATGGGTGATAAATAGTCAGGACGGAGTCAATTTTAAAGGTTTTATTAGTGGCGATGTTTCAAAACAAGCATGTGGGTCATCATCAGCATTAAAAATTATTTAATACAATCAGAGATATAATATTCTAAGACCGATGATAGTGAAATAAATAATAATGAAAAATAGTGATGGATGATACATGGAACAGACAGATATGTAATATAATATACATATACAAAATAAAATATACAAACTAAAAAATAATGTATATAATTAATTTATAAGAAATATAATATTTGATCTTAATAACCGTGTTTTGAGCACTGAAGGTGTTCATGTACCAGAGTTGGGCGTTAGCGCGCTAATTTTTAACTAGCTAACGTACCGCTAAAAAGCTAAAATTAGCGGCGCTAAATATTACGCTAATTTAGCTTCCAGCTGTTTTAGCGCAGATAACTTTAGCGCTAAATTAGCTATTAGCGGAAACGTACCGCTAACTTTTAGCTTAAGCTAAATTATCTATTAACTTAACTAAACGCTAACTTAACGCTAACACTAGAAGAAATTTTATTTATTTCATTTTATTAATTGACTTTTATGTAATCAGGGGCGCTTTTTATGAAAATTGCTCCGGGCACTGACTTTTTGTAACTTTTCAGATTTAATCGATATATGGGTCGACTATTAGATATTAGGGGGCATTTATTATAAAAATATTGTCGGATTTTAGATACGGTCCCCCCCCCCCCGGGCACCGACGTTTTGTAACTTTTCTGATTTAATCGATATATGGGTCGACTATTAGGTTTCGGGGGGCGCTTTTTATGAAAATAATGTCGGATTTTAGATTGGGCCCTCGGGCCTCGACTTTTTTTTAACTTTTTTGATTAAATCGATATCAGGGTCAACTCTTACGTTTCGGGGAACGATTTTTATGAAAATGGTGTCGAATTTGTGATTGGGAACAACAGGCCTCGACTTTTTAAAAATTTTTTGGATTAAATCAATATATGGGTCGACTATTAGGTTTTCGGGGGGGCTTTTTATGAAAATAATGTCGGATTTTAGACAGTGCCCCCGGGTACCGACTTTTTGTAACTTTTCTGATTTAATTGATATATTGGGTGACTATTAGGTTTTCAGTGACGTTTTTTATGAAAATAATGTCGGATTTTAGATAGTGCCCCCGAGTACCGACTTTTGGTATCTTTTCTGATTAAATTGATATATGGGTTCGATATAATCCAAAATGTTACAAAAAGTCGGGCCCCGGGCACTATCTCAAATCCAACATCATTTCCATAAAAAGCGCCCCCCAAAACCTAATAATTGACTCTAATATCGCTTAAATCTGAAATGTTACAAAAAGTCGGAGCCCGGGGGCACTATCTCAAAATTCATGAAAATGATTCGTATTCCTATATCATTTTCATAAAAAGCGAAATCCAAAACTTAAGAGTTGACCCTAATATCGATTTAATCAAAAAAGTTTAAAAAAGTCGAGGTCCGGGGAGATCAATAACAAATTTGATATCATTTTCATAAAAAGCGCCCCCCAAAACCTAATAGTCGGCCCTGATATCGATTAAATCAGAAAAGTTACAAAATGTCGGTGCCCGGGGGGGAGGGAGGGTCACACCTAAAATCCGATATTATTTTCATAAAAAGCGCCCCCCAAAACCTAATAGTCGACCCATACATCGATAAAATCAGAAAAGTTACGATAAGTCGGTGCCCGGGGGGGGGAGGAAGGGTCACACCTTAAATCCGACATTATTTTCATAAAAAGCGCCCCCCAAAACCTAATAGTCGGCCCTGATATCGATTAAATCAGAAAAGTTACAAAATGTCGGTTCCCGGGAGGGGGAGGGGGGGTCACACCTAAAATCAGACATTATTTTCATAAAAAGCGCCCCCCAAAACCTAATAGTCGACCCATACATCGATAAAATCAGAAAAGTTACGATAAGTCGGTGCCCGGGGGGGGGAGGAGAGGTCACACCTTAAATCCGACATTATTATCATAAAAAGCGCCCCCCAAAACCTAATAGTCGACCCATATAATGATAAAATCAGAAAAGTTACGATAAGTCGGTGCCCGGGGGGGGGAGGAGAGGTCACACCTAAAATCCGACATTATTTTCATAAAAAGCGCCCCCCAAAACCTAATAGTCGACCCATACATCGATAAAATCAGAAAAGTTACGATAAGTCGGTGCCCGGGGGGAGGGGGAGGAGAGGGTCACACCTTAAATCCGACATTATTTTCATAAAAAGCGCCCCCAAAACCTAATAGTCGACTCTAAGACCAATGAAATCCGAAGAATTAGCTATTAGCTTTTAGTTGAAGATACAGATAAAGATAATTAGCGGTTAGCGGTAAGAACAGCTAAAAGTTAACTTGCGCTAAAAGTTAGCGGCTTGGTCCCGCTAATAGCTAATTTAGTTGCAGAATTATCTGCCCGCTAATAGCTAATTTAGCTGTTATCTGTTATCTGTTAGCTATAGATAATTTTTGCCCAACACTGTCATGTACAGACACTAGGTTAGTAAATCAGATGGATGGAGGAGGATTTTTCAGTTGTGCTTTTAAGACATCGAAGGTAGCAAAACAATGTCAGAGGAGGGTATCATTTTTGTTTGTGAAATGCAAATTATTTGATAAATAAAATATTCAAGATAACAATCACTACGCTGTTGCTTATAGCTAAAAAAATAATGGCTATTAGCTTGTGATGAGATAAAAAAAAGGGGTTTACAGTCAATACGAACATAAAATAGTTTGAGTGAAGACATAAAATAGTTATATTAAACAATTTTCAGCCCTTGATGATGACTCACATGCTTGGGTTGATTCGTTGACTAATAAAACCATTTAAAATTACTACGTCCTGACTGTTTATTTATCATCCATGAACCATAATTAAAATAATTTTAATAAAAATACATTTATGTTCTAATATAGTTATAGTGGATTTCTAATTAATCAGTCGAGGTTCTAATGGAGTTTTTTCAGTATATTTATTTTTATTTATAACTTTAATTATTTTATGCAGCTGTATGATTGCTATAAATAAAAGATATGTAATTAATATATTTACATAATTTAGTATGTAAGCATTGATACTTTAACTTGTATTTAAAAGAGTATTGTATGAAAGCTAGAGTGGCATGTTTGATCGATTTTGAAGTTAAGGGAATCTTCTGTTCTATATAATAGATAGTTAAAAAAAAAAACATGATTTTTGCAGACCGAAATCGTTGATATTGGACACACACTCATGTACGATTATATAACCGTTTTCATGAAGTGTTCAGGGCCTTTTGATAAACTGATGTGCTGGTGTTAGTACACACAGTTCGTGGATATTGGAGGTATGGAATTTGTTATATGGAAAAAAATATTTTTCGTGTTCCAGTATACAGCTAGAATCACTTATTGTTTATTTTGAAAAAAAAAATAATGATAGAAGTTTACAATTTACACTGAAATATCTATTAACTCTTGAACTGGGGCAGCATCTCAAGTAATTTAATATAGAATAAGCGAAAAACAACAAGTAACTATATAGAAATCATATAGCCTTCTCTGGTAGTAATTTAAAAAAACATATAACAAATAAGGCACTAATATATTTTAATAATAGTAATTATTCAATCTTTTGGCACCATGTTAATTTAGATGTAAGATCAGCCATCGAACGAAAACTATAGAAATAACGGAAAACTAATCAGTAAGCACACAGACACAGAAACAGACACACACACATAGCTATCATCTGGGATCAGAATCTCAAACATGGAGGAGAAGGAACAATAAAGAACTGCTTAAAGAAACTGGTCAGTCAATATCTCATGATGTGAAGGTAAGCAGGTTAAGATGGGTGAAGCACGTAGCTCGAAGCAGTCCATCAGGACGCCTGTACACAACAATGAATGCCAGAGTAGTAGAGAGAGACCAAAAACTAGATGAATAGATAGGAAAAAAGAATAAACGGCTAAGCTTCATGCCGCAAACTGGAAAGCAGTAGCCCAAGATAGACAGATGTGGAGAAAGCTGGTTATGACGGTCAGTGATCTACTAGGTCTTTAAAGACAAACGGAATATATATATATATATATATATATATATATATATATTTAGATATAGGTGCCAGAGAGAACTTCTTCACAGAACTATAAGTCATTTCATGGTTACTCCTATTTAAACCCCACGAGGGAATCAGAGCAGGACAGTCTCGTTCAGTAATTATCTATTTATTTTGCCGGATTAGATCTCGATAGTTAATATTTACCGTGTCAATCTTTGTCATTCAAAATAAATCTTTTTAAAAAGTCTTGTGAGCGTTGAAGTTCTTTGACTATATAGTGAAACATATTAAGAAGTTTTTCAGATCTACAAAGTAGTTTAGAACCGCTAGAAGAAAATAAAAGTTAAGAAACAAGTTGTGCGGTATTAATATCAATATAACACTTTATTTATGTTTTAGGACATTCATGAATTTTATTAGAAGACAACAGGTATAGAAAGAAATATTCTCCACCTTATCAAGATAACTGAGTAGTTTATTGATGCAGGAAATAGAGGCATCGACATAGAAACTACATTTCTAGCAGCGCGCTGCAGCGAATCCGAAGGTTTATTCCGTGCCGGACCCACCGAATGAAACCTATCCTTTCCATTCTAGTTAGTGTAGGTCGCTCCCTACTTTTATAATATTCCTCTTTCTTCCCCTTAAACAATATGATATACATGAAAAATATACAATGATGGCCTATTAAAGAAATCACAATGTTGGGTATGACATAGTGAACTATAGGCATTATAATCCATCAGATTTTCTTGGTAGAAAAACTATTTGGATTAGATTATATACGCATTTCTTATGATTAGGATGTGTGCCCCATGGCACAAGTTTCTTCAGTGAGAAATTAAGGAAAAAGCGAAATCTAACCAGGATAAGTAGCCCTTGGAGAGCTCCCCTGGAACGTGATGCAGGTCGGAGGTTTTGTGGTGCTAGGAGCTGAAAACTCAATAGTACTCCTTTCAGTGGACTAAGGACAATGGCCAGAAACAAAGTGGCCAGGGGGACAAAGCGACCACAATGCGGCCCAAACCTCCTCCAGTCGCCCTGTTAAACATTGCATTGCTATCCCCCTAAACTCCTTATTATATCGAGGGTCAGGCTTGGAGAATTATATAAGCGGTTTGGGAATAGTGACCTCAAAGCGAGGTTGTGTAAATCACAATGGCTATCATAATAATGTTGAATAATTGTTATTAGATTCTTTCCTATTAAATATATTGCAAATTTAACATATAAACTAGTTATTTTGCTTGTTTCCTTCTATTTATCCGTCAACATCAATCAATGGCAGTTACATTATTAATATGACAAAATAATGTCAATAGATGAAACTTTAATGCAATTTTTTGGAAAAAGCCTAACATTTATCAAATTATTCACGATTTACTTTTAGTATATATCAAATAATAGTAATGCATTTTTAATAAGTTATTCATTATTATATTGCCGTTTATTATTTTTATTTATTGTATGGTATGAATGAGCTACTCTATTTCACTATTAATATTGTCCTTGAATGTGACAGATTGTAATATCTCAATAAAGAAGTTTAAAAAAAAAAGAAATAAATTATTCATTCCTAATATCTAGTTACATTAAATAAGGAACATCAATTTTGCCAATGATTTGGTTTTCAACCATTAAAAGTTTCTTCCCCCAAAAAAATTAACAATTCTCCTTCCATTGGTCAAGATATAATGAAAAAAAAAATTCGTCATTAAAACAATAAAATAATTTATTAAAAATTGTAGAAAACGTTAGAGTATTTTTTTTTTTTTAATTTAATCTGTACAATCTGTCTAAGGTTTGATAACCCTTGAAAAGTGAAATACAAGAATAAGCTAAAACCGTCTTAACTTGCAAAAATGGCAATAACTCTTAAAAACAACAAAATTCAGTTCAGAAAAATAAAATCACATTACTATATTAAACAGTATATTGATCAATGAACAAATGAAAAAATAATATAGAAATAAGTTAATGCAATATATTAAGAGATGAAGGATTTTTTTTTCTTTTCGGTTGGATAACAGTTCTTCACTCATAATAATAAATCAAAACATTATTAAAAATTACTATAGACTGTAGACCGAAGCGTAGATGAGAGGATTGTGTTAAGGCTGATCTGGCATTGTTTGGTTTGGACTTCGCCCGATGAGTTGAGGAATTTAGATGGTGATTGGTTGTATCACTATCTAGCCTTCGGGTTCACTAAGCCATATTATTATTTAAAAATTTGGATCTAATATACCATAAATTGCATTTTATTTTAGTCATACACAAGTAAAATTTCATTATCTTCATAACTTCACACCCATGATTTCTTTAAGAATGCGACAAGTTTACAAACCTGAAAACGAATTCAATAGAATAATTTTGATTCCACGTTGCATCAATCTTCCTACTGCTAGTATAAATTTGGAATCAAGCATTATTTTATAAATGGTACGTTATACGGGCTTAGAACGTAAGTATTCACGTCAAAGTATTTATAAGACAATTTATCTCAATCTGTCGACTTTTGAAATCATCTGCTTTGAAACCTTCTATTTTTTTCAATAATTTTTATTTTAATTGGAATAAGGATTTTAAATTTAAGATTCGTCACTTCTCTATGAAGAAAATCCCTTTCATTTGATACCTCATCTATCAAAATCCATTGCTGCAGAGAGCTGTACAAGGTATCTGCACCAACTTATCGCATATAATGGAAATACTTCCATTTTCATTTTTACTGTTGATTTTAATTAAATTTCATGTCAATGATAAGTTTTATAATATTTATTAATCAATTTTTTTTTAATATTGAAAAATGTGAGAAAAATGTGACATTATTATCTCTTAGAAATTGGGCGATTAGTGATGGAATTGATTCTTTAGATGAGGCGCTGAGAAGAACCCGATTAATGACAATATCGTCCTTACAGTTGAAAAGGTTGATGAAAACGCTTCCTTTAACGGCACAACACCAACCTTTTTCTTCTCTGTCCCGTTATCAAATTGTTTATATACTAGTTATTCATTATTTTATCTTATCCTTTATTCCATTTTTTATTTTATTTTATTTTTTAAGACATGATATATTTTTGGTAAGTTTCCTGGTTGGAGCTAATTATTTTTTCTTTACAAATTATTTATAAAATAAGCAATAAATAAAATAAATAAATAAAAAAAGCAATTTAAGAAAATTTATCTGCATCTGTAAAAATACTTAACTCATTTTCTTGAACGAATGAATGAATTTTCTGGCAATATAAAATATACTGCTCAAAAATTAATTGGAAAGATGTTAGTTATGTTTGATTTATTTTCTCAAGAATTTTAATTTCACTTTCATCATACAATACATTGAGCATTAATATAAATAAGAGTGTATTTGACCTCAGAAAATTTTATAAAAGGTTTTTTTTTTTAAATAATGAAATTAAACCTTTATATGATCTTGATTTTATGAATAAGAATTGTAATACTTTTCTAAAATTTTATAATTTGTGTATTCTTCTCTGTTGCGCACTACCTTTCTGCACCCATTGAGTAATCTTTTTATAATGTTGTCACTGATTTTTAATTAATTTCATACCATACACATGTTAAGGTTAAGAAGCTGCAAATAGTGGTCAAAAATCTTTCTCTGCACTGCATCCCAAATGAGCTCAATGGGATAGAGATGTAGAGATAAAACAGGAAGGTGCAGACGTGAAATGTCCAGATTTTCAAAGTAATGATGAAAAACTTTGCTCCTATGAGACCGTGTATTCTCGTCAAGAAAATGGAATATGTGGCAATTATGGCCCTTTTTTGAGGAATGTACTCCTCTAAAATTTCTTGAACGAATTTAAATGAGATAACCTTCCACAGTATGGAATATAGTTCATCCTCCTGAGTATATTTCACCTCTTTTCTTCATTGAAAGAAGCACAAACTGAGGCAGTGCATACATCCCCTGTTCTCAGTAGGATCTTTAGCGCCGATGATTGCATAAATACAGAAACGAGACTTGTCTGTAATCATAACAGCATTCAAATTTGTATTTTCGTCCAAGCGGAGTTGCGGAGTTGCTAGAAACGTAATTTTTCTGCATATTGTCTTGAAGGACCACAAGATATTAGAACAACTGCCCACGAACGATTACGAATGGTTTGTGATGGTATGGATCTTGGCAGAACATTCAACACGTAATTAAAGCTCTTTCAGGGGAGTTTGGAAAGGGTTGCTTTACAAAATGAGTAGCATGCAAGTAGTTTACTTTTTACGTTTACCAACGAATATGAGAATTCCCAATGAAGCAAAATCCAACTTTTCGACAATCGAGGCACCATCAGGACACAAAAGCATAAAATTATATTTTGTGCTACCTCGGGGGCAATGTATTCTCTCTGTTTAAATAGCCCTTTAGTAAACTAAAGTATACTAAAATATAATTTAGTATACTTAATGCGAATTATATTATCTCAAGCTCACCTCTAGTTGATCTTATATTTTCTTACCCAGATAGTGATTTTTAAGTATTTATTTATTTAGGTATGCTTTTATCTAAGATGTTTATTGTACTTTTATTTTTATTTTTACATACGTATCTATATATATTTCGGCCCCCTTATAATATTTTATTTATTCTTATGCTATGTATTCTAATGACCGCCGGTGGAACTCATTTTATTATTTTAAAGGTTTAAATAAATAAATATCATAAGTGCTCACACTGGCGGTACCTGAGCTAGGGTAACGACCCACGAGCCCAACCTTTTGTAAGAGGTAATAAAACCCTTAAGAACCACCGACCAAGACCGACAACAGTCTTACGGCTGAGTGTTTAAACAGGATCCGAATTACTATTAAAACCTTCCAGAAATACGTAAAATATTCCTGGTTAGTGGAATACCGAAAGGCCTGGGGGAGAGGCCGTGGTCATCCCTTAGGCTAGGAATATTTAGCCAATCAGGGAAAAGTACAAAAAGAGAGGGGGGTGACTGGATGCTAGGACGGTTAGAGTTTTGAAGAAGGACTTGATCAGGAGAGGCGGAGAGAGCAAGATATGGGCTGTTAGCTGGGACTTCAAGTTGGGACTCAACCGAGGACGTTGAACACTGGGAGGAAGACGGAGGCTGAGGAGAGCGACATTGAAGGAGACTCGAAGATGATAACAAACCAGCTAGGTAATAACCCTCATTTAGTTATACAGATGTAAACTTGTGTTGGCAACCATAAATCGTTAATTAATAGAATCAATAGAATACATGTAACTTTAATCAAACATCAAGCATTCTCCTCCAGTATGATTCTCAACTATTCATTATGTATATAGGTTTAATTATTATTTTGTATATAGATCATTTTGGTTATTTGAATTTGTAAATATAGTAATTAATCAACCATCTTAGTACTTTTACCATCTACCATGCATGTCATCTATTAGAAATAGAAACAAATAGTAAATTTAAAAACACGATACCTCTAGAAAAGAAATCCAATCAAAATTATATGGTTCAATCAAGGATAGTACAGTAGGGGGTCTGTGGTATCTAACATTTAAATACATCATTAATATAATTTTAAGTTGATCGGTTCCCTTCTGGCTCCGATATAAATACATATAAATAGGAACATAGCACTTATTTCTATGTATTCTTTTGATATTACTTAGTTTATTTATATTTTTGTATATACGGGTTGAATGGACTCTCTGAACTCTATTATAAGTGTCCTTAACTGAGACAGATTCTAATATTTCTCAATAGAAAAAATTAATTAAAAAAAATCGTTATTTAATACTTATTTCTAATTAATTAATATTTATTTAATTTTGTGTACATGTAACTTCTCTGCCTTTTACATCGTTTCTCGGAAAATGTCGGAAAAAAAGATGATCATTCTTAGTGTTTTCAGGAACCGAGGGAGAATGAAATAAAGGAAAAGGCAATAACCGTGGAAAACCATGTGTTGGGTGATGAAAATGTGATGTACTAATCATATATTGCTTTAAAAAATGAAATATTGATATTTATGATAGTATTAGACGATGTAAAAATCTATTAAATTTAATGATCTCACGGGCACTTCTGACAAAAAGTGTCCAGGTAGTGTTAGTAAGTGAGACTTCATAAATATCTAGTACAAGCCTTAAGTAGAGGATATACTTAGTAAAACAATTTGATTTTAATTGAAACCTGGACCTCGATATAAAACTATGGAATTTATCACTTATATATTGCTTATTTTTTATTTATTTCTTGGCCTTAATTTTAAATAATGTATCAAGAATAAATAGTATAAATACAAACACTTAGTTATAGATTTATTGTTGTTTGTTATTGTCATTAGGTAATAGTCGGTATTATTGTTGAGTGATATGTTTTCTCAGTTTTGTTTGTATAACTATAATTATTATGTAATTTATTTGATTTATTTGTAACTTAGAAAAATATAAAAATAAAAGATAATAATAATTAGTATAATTAAACATGAAAGGCAACGATCCGACGGTCGGACAATAGTCCATATCGTATATGTTAAAAAAAAATACATATAGAGATTAATAAAGAAAATTTGTATTTATTTTTTAAATATTTTTAAATCTTTATTATGTTATTTTGATTAAAAATAAACATTATTTCTTCTTCTTCTAGTAAGTGAGAGAATTGTAAGACAAGGCTCTTCTGTACTAAACAACTACTTCTCCAGGAAATAAAATAATGAACTAGTTAGAATAAGTTCGGGGATTGCTGTATCTTACAGTTTCATTATTAAACTGGAAAAATATTTTTCACTTGGACAAGTTTCGCTGGTGATACCTGGAATGCATTATGGAGAAGGATAGCCAACTAACGTTAGAGTTCTCGCTTAGGTATCTAAAAACTAAACTAAGGTATCTAACTGAGGTAAACCAGTAAAGTGAATTTCAACAAACCAATGCTGTCAACAATCAAGCTTATTCCAGTAAACTAAAAAATTGTATATTCTTAGAAATGTAGGGTGTTAGTATTTTACCCCATTCTATTAACAAGTCCGAGGTTATACCATCTGGCAATGGTCTTTTCCGATCAATGGTTTAATAGGTAGTAAAACTCAATTTTGCATACCAATTCTAAAAGTATATATTTCAGTTCCAATATATATTATTGAAACCCGATCTCCAACCAACAGGGTTTGAATCATAAAAACGGAAAAAAGAGTGGAGGAAAGAATTGCTTTATATTCATCAGGTAATATTATTCCTAAAAGCTGAATCGCCAGAAGCATCATAAATACTCCTTTTGTTGCATTGTTCCCAACTCGAACAATAAAAGAGGAAAGAAATAGAAATAAAAACGGAGGAAAAACTGGTTACATAAGCAAGCAATGTTCAATGGGACAGAGGGAGAGAAAATTCCAACTATTTTACATTATTCTAGTTAAAAGTTGGCCTGACGGAGAGGGCGATCATCGGAGTAACTGTCCGCCGCAACACCACCCCCTCCCTCGCCTTTCTTCCCAACTCACGTAGCGGGCCATGGTATTATATTTCTGCTGGCTATGGAGCAACTTTTGTCCTTTCACACTCCTACCATTCTCACGAATACAAACTTAAATCAATACATATCTGTATTCCACATAGAAAGCCGTCCTCTCCTCTGGGGCTTAATTTGTATGAAAATTGTACGAAAAAAGGAACCTGGTGTATTTCGGTGTCCTCATGCATAAGCTGAGCAAGTTCACTTATTTATTCATTTATTTATGTTAATAACATCTTTACTAATCTGGTGGGTGGGTAATATGGCTCCATTATGATTACTTCCATTAATCGAAAAACAAATATACTTTAAGGAAAAGTGTTATGATATTTAAAATCTCAAATACGAGTTTTCAATGGGAATCGAGTTTTAAGATCCCTTGAGTCCAAATAACCAGAATTTGCAAAACGGTCTGTGTGTATAGGTGGACAGCGAGCTCAAAACGATAAGTCATATAAATAGGAAATTACGTCTTTAAGCAGGCAAACATCTGGGAGGATATTCAACAAGCCATAGACATGGAAAAAGGAACCGGAGAGGATGATAATAAGTGCTAGTAACAGTAGTTATGCAAATAGGACGTGAACGTGGGGATGTGTAGAATTGTAGGGGAGACATCCTAGAGACAGCAGACGACTATAAGTACTTAGGAACAGTTACTAGCAGAAATCGTAAAATTCAACAAAACGTATTCCTGCTGGGTTATAAAAACAAATTACATTTATGATCAAATCTCCAACACTGTCCTTGAGAAATGTGAATTAAGAATAAAAACGACACAGCAATTTTAGCAAAACACAAAAACATAAGCCTCACAGACCCCACAACAATATTTAACAAGATTATATGGAAAATCCGGCCAAATTAAGACAAATCACAGCACATCACATTTACTCTTCGACATGAAAAATGCCCTCCAGTTTTCCTTGACAATACACAGATTCCATAGACAGACACCATTTATTACCTTGGTCTGACATTTGACTGAGAAATGACGTGGGGCCCACATATAATTAAAAAACGAAAAACTCTAAATAAACTAAATAAGCATTCAAAACTAAAACTTAGACAATTACTTAATAAAGTTTGAACTTACGTATCACAGATATTTGGAACAGCTAAAAAAACTCACATAAACAAACTTCAAATCTTTCAAGAAAAAACATTCAGGACAATTACAAAAGCAGCTTGGTAGGATAGCAACTTAACCTTATATACTGACCTCCATATGCCGACTGTAACACGACATACGAATTCATTACAAACGATTCCACAACAACTTACAAGGACATCCTAATACAATTATAAATGACATGGCCACTACGGATATGACAGGTAACGTCTGTAGGAAACTGAAGAGGAGCTAGATGACGGACCTCCTCGCCTATGTAGATATCACGAAGAGTGAGGTGCCGCTGGGCACTGCTTCTCCTCATGCATTTCATGACATTATATTTTACAATCGATTTTAAATTCACTCGTTGTCATTACCATTATGACAGGTGTGAATAAGAAGTTAAAAAAAAGAAAGAATATAGTTAGAGATGTAAATTTTTAATGAAATACACTTTTCTATTCTACTATATGGAAGTCAGAGCTGGATCCTTATTGACAGTATAAAGAGAAGAATAGCCGCCTCAAAATTGAAATATCTCCGAATAGTAGACGTCAAAAATAACTGAGTATGAGAGGAGTTAGGGGTGAACCGTTAAAGAGATTCTATGGAAGTAATTACTGTGTTTCGGCGACTTGAGTAAAATAAAAAGTATCACATGTTGTGGACATTATTCCATCCATCCAGATTTTCGATATTTCATCAGGACATTATCCATCATCCTAATCTGTTTGCACAATCCCTATCTAGATCTTACTATCCTTAAAATCCTTGAGCGGGAGAGACCCAAGACGTTGTGTGAATATGCTACTGCAGTTTTGGCCATGTGCAGCTTATCGACAAAAGCCTAGAACGTATAGCTAAAGTGCTCTAGCTGATTTTCACTATCTTTCAATTCCAGTAACACAACTGGAATTCCTAGACTTTTCTATTGCCATTCCGTAAGTGGTACCGAGGGTCGGTTTTTGAGGAAGCATATAATATTGTGCAAAAGGTACGAAAGGTTGTAAGATAGTTTACATTTTTTTATTTTCATTTATCTTTTATTCAACATTTTATTAGTACTTCCTTTTGTTATGTAATTATTTTATCATAATTATTTTTATTTATTTATTTAACTTTAATACTTATCGCTCTTGAATGTTTCAGATTATATTATTTCTCAAAAAAAGACTTTTATCACACCTTCAAAAAAAAAAAAAAAAGTCCTAGGTTATTACCATACTGTTCTTCTCAGATAAAACACCTTCGGCAATTTTTCTCTATTTCTCTCGAATTAAGGTTTCTTCCCTGTTGTCATGTCTTTGCAGACTTTTATCCACTTATTTTGTTCATCACATCTTTAGTCCTCCTTTTTCCACCTTCCTTCCAATTTTCATTACATAATACATACATGGTATAAGGCTAATCATTCTGATTTTCATCAATAAAATAAAAATTACATTAAAAGATACCGCTAATTAAAAAATTTCAAAACATTTGGAATAGATCGATTTTTTAATCGAACCTTCGAATCTTAATTCGGGCCTCATGGCTAAAGGCCCGCAGAATACTGAGGGAAAAGGACCTGATTTGTAGGAACCAATAACTGTGGCACCTTCGTAATTTCTGCACTCGCTTGTTTACGAGGAGGCCGCGAAGTGGAGCGGAGGAATTGTGGCAAAAACAAATTTGTGCTGGGTTCCTTTGCCCCCAACCAATCAGCTAATTGGTAATCCTGCTCCTCTTATTGTAATTCAATTCTCAACCAATTAGATTCGATAAACCCCTTTATAGCCTTCCAAGAATAATTAAATTTCCCTCCTCCGAATGCGGCTTTATTTCGTTTATATTATTTTTTTTTTCTTACCACCCTTCTTCTTTTGTCTTCTGAATGTCTGAGCTTCGTGGAAGAGGGTGCAGCAGCTACCAAATCTGTCATTAAACATGGACCAATTAAGTAAATTGTTTTTGACTCGGATTTTATTTTCCCTCGTCTTTCTTTTTTTTGGGAGGGGAAGGGTTTACTGAAACAAACAGCTTGTTTTTGTCTGATATTCTTTCTTTTTCTTTTTCGCTTAATCACCATAATAGGTATCATGTTAGGTGAAATTAAATTAAAAATACCAATACTTCAGTAAAAATTAATTATAATAAACATATTAAAATTTATTTATTTATTCTTTTTTATTTATATGCTGAAGAAATTAAATTCATTTAATATTAAATGTTAATCAAACTTAATGAGGGACAATGCGGAATAGTGGTAAAGAAGTTTATTTATAATTACTATTGAATGAGTCGGTGAAGAGTCTTGAGTTAAGTACTATTTAGGGAAAGCACTGTTTATTTTCTATTTATTTATTTTTTTTTTTTTTTGGTCAACGGTTGTGTAAGGAGGTAATTTGATTGAGATCACGCTTAACCATCAGGTTTTCCTCCGTAATTAATTATTTTACTCTGCTTACCCTCATTATAGAGGCCGGGTGTGCCTCAGGAGGGTCTCCCGACAATTAAGGTTGCCCCACATCCAATGAAACAGAATAATTTTTTTTTCAGCCATGGACCGGGATCCGAACCTGGGACCTTGGGCATTGGAAGTTCAGCACCACTGAGCTACCCTACCCATTGCAACAAATAAAGAATTTCTTAATATTTGTTTGTTTATTTGGGCTTTAAGGCTTGAAACATTAGAAAGAGAAAGTATTTTTTGTAAGTATAAAGATTCTGACGAAGTCGATCAACTTGTGACAATATGGAATGGTGATAAAGAAATTTATTAATACCAAAAAAATCTATAAACATTATAAACGTATTTGAGAAATTAAAATTTAAGAATATATATGCATATAAGAGTGCTTACGAGTAAATTAAATGAATATATAATTATATGTGAGATATAATACCAGAGTGGCCTGGAAGCCACCAACATCGTACCTTTTACATCCAATACTCTCCGATGTTTTTAAATGTATCACTATGTCTGTAACCAATGGATTCATTGAATAATAATTTTTATTAAAGACATATTCTGAATTTGTACAAATGTTTTAAGGAGTCCCATAAATTCCTTCTTTTTTTTATATTTGTTGTTTAAGGTTGATTTACTGTGTTAAATAAAAACCGTTCTGCTCTATTACCATCAGGAAGCCTCTTATTCACTTTGAGTATTTTGCGTTCGCTGTAAGACAGACACTCCTACATTTTGATTTAGACGTTCTACCTCATTCTCCAACTCCCCAGACCTTGCTTTTTTCCGATTATTACTTGTTTTTTTCGTTTAAAGCTTTCTCCGTGATAAATGTCACAAATCCGAAAGCAAAATAAAAAGGCACCTCGGTTAATATTTTGAAATTAAATCTCAATAATTTTGGAAAAATGGAATAGGAGGTTTCATGGCAGATAGAAGAAGGTAATAGAGCAGAATGGTTTCTATGTAATACAGTAAATCAACCTTAAACAACAAATAGTAAAAAAGTAGGGAAATTATGTTAAAGTAGGGACACCCTTGTATATTTACTTGTTATTGAAGTTATCAACTGCAAAATTTATTGCTACAAATTTTGTACGGTGGCAGCTACAATATGGGGGTAATGAGTACATTTGAACATTCTCGTCAACAATGATCGCTTCAACTCCATCTTGGGTTTTTGATTATCTTGATTTTGAAGCCAATCGGAATGTTTCTATTGGAATTTTTTTTTTCTTTAATAATACAAATTATTAATAATATTTAATTTTTAGGCCAGTTCTAGATCACTGATATCTCAATCAAATTTGTTTTTTTAATTTTAACTGGAAAGGGTCAAAGAAGGGAGGTATAGGACGTGGGAGAGAGGCCAATATGAAATAACCTGGATTCAGTAGAAGCCTTTATAAAAATTCAATCGATTCCGAAATTTCCATTTTTATTTGGCAAAAAATGTCCTACATCAGGTATACGGTAGAATGTGATGTAATGTATTCAATTTCCAGAAGACTGAACTCTTTTGTCATTTTTATTTTATTTTTTGGTTATTGTTCGAGAATGGCGATATTACGTAGATTTTCAATACATGGGTTACTTTCCAGTCCAATGATTCAATAAATTTAGTACTTTAATGACCTCTGTGTGTGGTTGTAGCAACGAAATTGTTAGAGAATCCTTTTGAAGTTTTGACCAGCACAGCTACTCTTTTATAGTGGCAATCTATCGAAGAAATGTGGTTTTACTTTTTTCGTTCAAATATAGAACAATTTTTTAAAATAAAATATGGTAACATTAATTGTTGATGAAAATACTGATCTGATCACCGTAATTACTGATCGGAATCGAAACATTGTATTTTTGATGCTTTAATTCTAAAACAACTTACCTCAACTGGATTATTTCTTTCAGATTAACAATCAACAGTAAATATAGATCCCTTTTCTGGCTCTTAAATAGTGTTGTCCGAAATCGGTCTTGGTCTTCCACTTTGCAACTCTGAAATGTAATTTTTTTAAATAAAGCATATCCCATTTTTTTCTAGCGATAGTGAATCATGATGCCACGATTCCCATTAGTGTTGCGCAAAATCGTTCTTGGTATTGCAGTTTGCAATACCAACGACAAGACCTCATAACTATTGCAATACCAAGACCAAGACTAGTAAAGAAATCGATATTTGAATTAAAATTAAGCCAAAATAGTTATTAATACTTCAGTATAACCAATATTCTTTTGCATTTAACTCTTTTAAGTTTTCATTCGGGCATATTTAGATTTTCTATATCTAAAAATTACAGTAATATCTCTATAGTACTCAGCTAATAGATAACTGCGAGACTGTTGCGCAAGACCAAGATCCGTCTCTGTCTCGCATTTGGGCAATACCCATGGATTCCTAATCATATAAAAATTAATATATTCTATTTATGTAGCTTATTTATAGATGTTATTTATATCATTTCTAAAAGCTATTTTTAGGTCGGTAATTCTTTATCAAGTCTAAAGATTGAGCCCTCATTTTCAAGATTATCTTCTCCTCTATGTGTAGAATATAAGGGAATCAGTCAGGAAACTTACGAAACGTGTTTTAAAGAAAAAGAAATTATATTTGCACATAGCACAAAGTATATAACTATAAAAGTATCATTATTATTATTATAAAAGTATACAATTTTTGGTGGACCATTGTTATTTAAATGCTTACTTAAATCGCTACAAAATGAAAAAAAAATCAGAATCAGATATAGTTACCATAGAAAATACAAGATAAAAATAATTGTAATTTGTACTAATATTTTGGTATATTATTTTAATTTTAATTAAAATTAATTCCTTCCTAAAATAAATACATTTTATTTACATATTTTTATATTATATTTCCATATGTTTACAAACCAAGATATTGTACCATGTGAATTATTTTTATAGGCAGACTAGTAATATGAAATTTAGGTTAAAAGCTACAAAAATATCCAATAAATACAGTCATCATGGGTGTCGTAAATATTTTAAATAAATAACGTAAAATTTTATATAAGATTTCAGGTAAAAGGCGTTCCATTTATCAAAGTATTTGTCACTTCTACATAATCTTTAAGCTTTGGACTAAAGAAATCATTAAGTTGATTACTATCTTATTCAAAGAACATGATATAGGCGCTCCAGGTATCAAAAACTATACGTTGTAATAACTGTCTGTGGCCACTGTGTAGATAGTTAAATGTCACCTGTTTTATTTCAGATCCAGTTAGTTCATATTTTAAGGATTGTTAAGATACAAATATTAATGTGATAAATGGAACGGCTTTTACCTAAATTCTAATTTTTAAAATTAAATATTTTACCTTAACTCTTATTTTAAAAATTTGAAACTTTACTTTAAATCGTATTTAAAAAAAATACCTTTAATCTTCTTTTGATAATTTTACCATAACTTTTGTTTTATTTTTTTTCCAAAATATATATGAAGTCAAAGTTGAAGATGATACTCAATTGAAACGTTTAATATATAGGTTATCAAATGATTTTTTTTTTTTTTTAATTATTTCAATGAAATAATTTTGAACACCGTTACACAAAAAATATTGGATATGATGACCATTGCAAAAGTTATGGATTTTTTAATTGAAATTAAGTCGCTCACGCTTTATATTTTTGAAACTTAGTATATTGTAGAATACTCTAATTTGTTTACAAATGATGAGTAAAGGAAGAAAGAGACAAGACATAAAATCTGTGACCACTGGTTTTATATCCTGGATGAAGATATATGAGTTGATCCGGTAACAATAAGTATATCTCATATCATAAATTTCTCATTTAGTTTTTCTTTTAAATGCATGGAAGTTTTAATCGAAACTTCCGATATAGTATCACAGGCTATTCTAAAATTCTGACATCGTGGGTAACTTTGCGGATTCCACTCAGCCCACAGCCTTAACGCATCCATCACCCCTGTCCTCATCAAGTTTAAAAGGGTCTTCTAATATCTTTAAGTGTCTAAATATTATCTTTATTGTCCGAAGGTACGGTGGCCTTACCATTCCAGAGTAATATTCCAAAGTATATATTGTCCTCACATTAAAATGATTAAAATAATGATAAAACGGTAATATTTTAATCAAATGATAATGAAAGCAACGTTTTAGTGAAAAATAGTATATTCTCCGTTAAAAGTGAATGCATTATAAAACAATTAAATGCAATACATTTTGAGAAGAAAGGTCAATTTTTTATCTCCTTCGATTGCATTGGTTTATATTCAAATTAATTAACTAATACATGTGTACAAAGTTCAATAGGCCGTACCTTTTCTAAAATGTAATTGTCTAATTTTGATTATTGTTTTTTTATTTTTTAAGTGAATGTATTAAACTTTTAAAGTAGTATATAAATAAACGATCATATATTATATAATTTTGGAGTAGGTGCTTGTACGTTTTTTTTATAGATAACTTTTTACCAAATTTCTATGGAGATCTAATTATTTATTGTCATCAGAAGATAATTTTCGAAATTACCTAACCGATAAGAAACTCCTTTGAGAAAGAAAGTATAAAATATTTATTGCATTCTATACTTAAGTACTATATACACTTGAACTATTAAGTATATTATCGATTACAATAAAATTACGAATTTTGTCCAACTCTATTTCATAAATATAATAAAATTAGCCTAATTTAAAGAAATTAATTGATGTGAAGAGCCTAAGTCAAGCCGTTAAATAATACGTCTGAAAATGTCTTCAATACATTTTACGATTTAACATCCATTTACGTTCTCACTAACCTATCTCCATGAGTCCTAAAAGAAATGTAATGCTCTTTGGAGAGATGAAGATTTAGTTTTGGTAGAAAAGCCAACGAAAACGTTTTTTTCTTGTAAAATAAGCACTCTAGCTGCTCACTCGTCGAGCCTACAAGAAAAAGCTATGTTAAAAATCTTTAGATTTTATATACTTTTTTTTTATTTTGTGTAGAAATAATGCTGATAAAATGCATAGTTTCGGATTCATATTCAAAAACTAAAAAGGTGCAGAAATTTCGCTATTTTGCATATATATATCGGAACTTAATTAAACATTATACTCAGTGACATCAGATTCAGATTCAGCATCCCAAACGACATAAAAACCCAAAGAAAAGAAAAACCATAAAAACCCAAGAAACCTGAAATTGAAATTTGAATTTTTCACACATCCAACTTCCATTCGACTGGAATATTTCGATGACTGACGTCGTCAGTTTTCAAAATGCAGTCTATCACATCGTCAGTTGAGGTGAATTCTATTTTAGGGACATATTCTTTATAGCATATAAAAATTTCACCTGACAGTTCTTCCGATAAACGAAACATCAAATTTCACCAATTTAATTTAAATTTTCGTAAAGAATGCAACGGCTTTCCATCGTCAGACCGAAGTTGAGAGCTCAGATAAGGTTTATCTACAATTAAAAATGATTACAAAATGTAAGTCCTTTAGTTAAATGAAACAGTGAGTAGCTCCTAGTCTATAACTAGCTATCCAGTTCGAATAGACCGCGATGGACTTCAGCTTTAAGATCGCGTCTTTTTTATTAAAAAATAACATATCTCCACCGTTTTTCAGAAAATATTAAAAAACAATTTTTGTATATTCCTCTTACTAAATACTACAAAATATACAAGAAACATTATTTCTCATTTGTCAGTAGTTACAAAGCTATGAGGGGTGAAAGAACTAAAATCAAGGAAATTTCGGTTTATTGGCGCCAAATAGATCAATTTACAGCTTGTTCATCATTTTTTGTCAGGTTAACTTCGATGGAATCTAAAACAAGCATCCTTGAAGATTATATTAGTACTTTTGGAATTAAGTGCTAATATGTCAATTGGAGATCAATGGTTTTTGACGTATATATGAGGAAAAACATAAAATAAGACAGAAAGTGTTAGGTGGCAATCTTTGACCTTCCATTTTGGATAGAAGTGAACATGGAATTTTAAGGGAATTTTCATGGTTTGTTCTACATTCGATAAGAAAATAATCTCCATATTTACAGCCAATTATGAATTTTCATGATACCGGCCTCGTTGTTTGCCTTTTTTTACTAGTCTATATATAAATCGTCAACTCACGAGAGACAACAAATGTTGGATATTATGTTATAACAATAACTATCTTATTGTTCCCATAAAAAACTAAACATACATGTCTATTTTATTTTATTTATTCATAGCTACGTTTGGTTTTTATAAGAAAATATTCATGTGAAAACATGTCATTTAGTATCCGAAATGCGTAGTTATTGTTAATAATATTTGAACCAAAACATCACATAAAATGAATAATACTTTGTGAAATAACAAAAAAAAAAAAAAAAATTTTGATAGTGATGGCATTAAAAAGATTAAAAATAGTTACGTCAATCAGATTTCTTTTTCTCGAGTTTAACGAATCTTTTAGTTCTTGGCTTTCTGCATCATACAGCTCTTGATGTTGCATTGTTTGTTAATTCTAATTAACCACCATTTTTTTTTTTTTTTTTTTTTTTTTGGCATTCCACTTGGACTCTTACAAACTAATGCGGTATTCGATGTTGTATAGAGGCTTAGCTTCCACATAAACTTCTAGCCTTCATATCATGAGATACTGAGAGACCATTTTATGAAAGCTGTTCTTTTTTGGTCCTAATCTATGGATTATTGCTCCGTCCTCAGAATTCGTTAAAGTGTGAAAAGATTTTCCGGTGTGCTGGTAAGCACCGAGTGCGTCCCTATATCAGCGCTGCCTAATTAAATTTGATATTAAATTAATATTAGTATAATTTAATTTGATATTAAATGGATGCAGAACTAATGTAATTATTTCCAGGATAATACAGAGTCTAAATATAACGTTAATAATTCCATAATTAATAATGATTATTTTAATTACTTAATAATTTTAGCCGCGTGCGTTATTATACTAGTAAATCATTGTTAAAGTAATATTTTTTATTTATCTATTTGGTAGTTCATACAAAAAGCTTTTTATGCATGAATATAAATCCAAACCTATGTTACAGTTATGTTTGGTGCTACCTTCGCCTAGTTAACATTAAATCTTGGATATTGAAATCCATTGAAAGAGCATTAACGTTATTAGATTAAAATGCTATGACATGCAGCAAATTTCATTCAACAACAGTTGCATCATCGTAAAATAAAATAATATAGTACATTATTTATATATAAAATACATTTTTTAAATAAAATATCTAGATCACTACACTATCATGAATGGTGTAATTATCATCATAACAGTTCGTCAGACAAATTTATAAAACATGAATAAAAGTAAGTATGTTAAGCAAAATATTCAGGTACATATACCCTACGTAACCTGAAATAAATAATAAAGATTGTTTGATCATTTGTTGAGGTTATTATTGAGCCGAGGTATTTATATCTACCTATTTATGGAAATGATTTTACATCGACACATATCCTCCATTTAATAATAAGATGAGTTTTCTTCTACTAGTAGAGTCTTCGCAATATTTTAAATTTCCTCATTGTCTCTTCCGAGGACCGCGCTAAAATCATCTTTATGCCCTCCATGTTACAACGAATGAACCTAAACTTACATTGACAGTAATGAATGTTTAAGACTACTTCTAAGTTTTTCTGGAAAAAAATGATATTTATTTTCCTTCTTTTAGGAGTTTCTTATCCAGTGTATTGCGCCAAATGATTTTATATTCTGATTACTTAATAGCAATTATTTTTAATTACTATAATGTTTTTCAGGGTAGAAGAAGTTAATACAAGTTAATTGATTTTCCTCTCTCTCAGAAATATGAATGATATTGTCACAAGGCCGTGCATTTGGATATCCGAGAATACGAATTGCGAAGTAGAGTTTACATTACATATTCAAGTGGCTATAATAATTAATGTTTTCGGCGAAAATCCACGCATATTGAGATTATTCATGTAATACTCATTCGGAAATTAATTTAATAATTATGAAGTGGTGCAGAATGGGTGGAAATTAATGAAAATAAAAGGTAAAGATTAGTTTAATCAATAATATAAACCATTTCATGACAATATTAAATTAATTCTTAAAATGTTCTCGGATAATAGATGATGATTTAGCGTACATCAATCATCCTTTCTTTTTCTAATTAGTATTTTAAGATGATTTTTACAACAAGACATGATAAAAAACAACAACATTCTTTTGAGGTTCCATATAACAACCATTTGGATCTCTTTTCACGGCTCATTCGCTCGTCTTCTAACAAACCAAAAAATGTAGTGTCATTGCTCAGTCAAAAAATAGTTAATCCTGGATATTAGAGTGAAGAAGATATTTAGTTCAATATCTAGTCTCAGTTTTCTTCTTTTCTCGGCTTACTATATACTCACTCAGTAACGCATAGAAGTTTGATTATTAATTGGATCGCCCAACAAAATTCAAAATCATAAATGCAATGCATGCTTAATAGAAAACCGTGTGAACAAAAATATATTAAAATAAAAGCTATAAACTAATCAATCATATTTTCCAAGAATGCATCTATTATATTTCAAGCCTAAATCGATTATCTCTAAAACCGGATATATCAGCAGTATTAAGCAACAACGAATCACATATAAAAACAGTGACAATATTTCTTAAAATACATAGGCTATTAAATAAAATATAAAAATAAATATAATTTTTATTTTATTATGCTTTCTTTTTTTAATATTTATTTTAATTTATTATTCTAGTTATCTATTGTTAATTTTATTATCTATCATTCTTTTTTTTATTTATTTTCTAATGAGTTTACAAATATAACCGAATCACAGGCGTTGATGACCTAATGGCCTAATGGCGTTATAAAAATTATAAAATGTATAAATGTATGCGCTATAAAGTGTATAAAATATTGAAATAAATAAATAAAATAATCCGCTGTTCAGTCAAAGGGGTATTAAACAATTAAATCCATAAGTTATATTGGGTGAATGCACCAGTTATGGACAGGGAGCCCAGTGATGGACATGTTGGACTTTACATGTAAATAATAAGCCTTGTTGATTTAAAGGTTCCAGTTTTTTCTAGATTGAAGAAAAATGCCCCTATACTAACAACTGCATGAACGAAGTTTCCAAAAGAAAATTTTAAACCACCTATTATTGTTGTTCTCTTGAGATCAGTGTGTTTCATAACTTCCTACTAACAGTTTTACTAAAATTAAGTCGAACATTTATATTATCGTTATCTTTATAGTTTAATAAACATTTTAGTATTTCTTTGAGGAAACCCTATTACTGGTACCGACTCCCTGTCAATTACTAGAACAATTGAATTTTGGAGCGTCCATCACTAGTGAAGAAAGGTAGTTTTTATAAATGGAGATTATACCTGCTTAACTGAATATTTCTTAAATTTTAAAATGTTAAATAGAAAGAGGAGACCAAACAGATTCTAAATGTCCAATAGAGAAGTTTATAACTATAATAATTATGGTGGCCTTAGCCAAATATGATAATAATTTACTTAGCTATGTCCATCACTGGTGCGCTTACCTTACTCCATGATTAGGTTTTCTATTATTCAAACCTCTGCTTTTATTAGGCTGCCTCAAATAGACTCATGTAGCACTAATCTGTTTCTAAAAATATAAATATATAAATTAAAAAACTGTATGTTTTATAACGAAAGAATATTAAAAGCGGAAACCGATTAATGGTTGTTACATATCTGAATGATTATTAATTTGGTATTTAAACTAAAGTAATTATTTCCATAATAATATAGGCCATAAATATTACATTAATAAATCCTGAATTAGTAATGATGATTTAAATTATTTAATATTTAATGTTTTAGTCTATATATATTTGAATAGAAGAAAACTATTGTTGTTACCTCTGCTGTTGGGTTCTTTCTGAGGTAAATTTCGATTTTTCTCACCTGAAAGTAAAGGAATAATTAGTTATACCATAAAATAATCAATTAATTGTATTATTATTCATGCCAATGAAAATAAGCTAATGTTTGCTAAATTATATATCCCACGTGTATAGTTGAAACAGAAAAAAATACAGTGCATATTTTCAACAGTAAATTACATCATTAAATAAATATTTGATATAGGTGGTGATATCTATGCAACATCATTTTGTTAGTTGAATTATAAACGAATAGAAAAGTTCTAAAGGTTTTTGTGGGTATATCCGTAATAGTACGATATGATAAATAATAACTAATAATATCGAACTGGTAATATTTCTGCTATATAATATCGTGAGGGAAATGTTGGATCAGTTTTTAAATTTATCATAGCGAGGAATAACGGTTCGTCATAAACTATTTAAGCTCGTTCCAACAGTCGGTAGGAGCATACTATAAATCTCGCTGGTATAAAACTTGGGCCTCATACATTCCCCTCGAAAGATCCCCCATCGAGAAAGTTGGAAGAAGGGTATAGCCGCAGGTAATATGCAGTTTGGATGCAGCGCAGTGCAGCAGTGCCCTATAAAAGAGCGGTGTATATAAGGTGAGCTAAGGGCCTCCTGATCCCTTACAACGATGGCCCTTAGGCTATCACCGGCCCCACTGCATTAGTGACCTTCTTGGCGCAGGTTCCAATTTCAGGAGGGGTTCCGCTCCTTATGGTACGAGACCGGAATAAACGTTGACTTGTTTATGCACGAATTGATTATAGATTTCCCTCGCTACTCAAGCTTTACACTTAATGTTATTTCCAGTTTACAAATCAACACTAAAAATCCATTTAAAAAATATGCTAGTTATGACCAGATTAAGAATAAACGAAAAAAAAAAATTACTTTCGCAATAAAAACAAAAAAATAAATGTTTCTGTGATTGATTCTTATAAACAGACCATTTACGTACATACAATAAATATGAAAGAAGAAAAAATATATAAAATAAAACACCTGACATTAGATTTACACAAAGTTTAGTTTAGCAGCAGAGACAAACCAACTATTTTGGCTGTATATAAATTGTACGATTGTATATCGACTTCGATGTCTAGACTACTCAAATACAGCCAAGAATATCACCCAATATCCAAGAATAGTCAGTAACATGATCAAATATCCAAGAGTAGTCCGGAATATATCCGAATAGCCAAAAATATGTTCGAATATAGCGGAACATTCCGAGAATATCTCAGAAACTAAATATAATTAAATTAAATATATATGTGAAGTATAATTTTTTGAAATTTATTTACTTTGTCTTGCTTGTGCATTCATGCATGAAACATATTTATACGCATATAGTGTTCTTATTGTATCATTTACTATTTACGACTGACATGTTTATATGTTATATATTTTATACTATGCCTGTATTTATCTTTATTACTAGTGCTATTTATTACTATTTGTCATTTTGCTCGCTTTTTTCAGATGTATTATTATGAATTATTGTATTATGTGGGGTATTATATAATATTTCATTGTTTATATTTAGGTATACAGTCAGATGCTGGTTGTTATCAGGAGAGGATATTGTCACTGAATCCTAATGAATTTTACTTTGTATATAAGTTGTAAATATCTTACATATTAATTTGTTCATTGTTATCAATACAGCCAACTCTAATTGTATGGGGCATTCCCCGAAAACAGATAAATAAAATAATAATAAAAAATAATTTTTTGTGAGTAATTAGGGCTAGCAAAAAGACAATGTCACACCGGAATGATATTATCGTGATGAAAAGAGATTCGCCTTAATTTGTGTTATCCTTGCACTTATTTAGGGATTCAAATTCGTAACAATTCATAATACTGCGCCTAAAAACAAAGTATGCAATGCGAGATGAAAAACAAAAGTATTTTAATAAACATCTGTTAAATAAATTACGATAACTATCAAAAGTCCTATTTTTAATGAAGGGCAAGTTTTAGCATACAAACTTTACTTAATAAGCGAAAGTCCTTGCTAAAACGTTGTTAAGGAGTTATTTGTTATAAATTTACATGTGATAAAGTTCTTTCAAGAACACAAAAAATAAAGTCATAAAGCATGAAAAGTTCTCAAAACATAAATATAGTCATTGAAAACAGATATATCAGAATTTCCTCTTTGAAGTAATGTACGACTTGACATTGATATTTATCATTTTTTTTTTCGATGTCTGTTTACTAGGAAACATTGTTCAAAGAAATGTTCGTAACATAAATTGTAGGTTTTTCATTTGTTTTAATGTAGTATTTTAACAAGCTATAAGGATGTTTTTTAAAAAATTTAGATTTTTAATGTTTTTTTATTATTCCAGATGCATGATTAGCGCCTCAAAAAAAAAACAGCTAAATTACACTAGATTTTTTCATTTCAGAGTACATTTTTTTTATTAAACTATAGAGCTTCAGGTATTGTCCAAAGCTTAACATATTGCTTTATTGTACCATAAACATTAGAACATAAAAAATATCATTACCATAATTGGATCGAATATGGAGTTTATTGGTATAATAAAATAAGAACGGCCATTAATAACTAAATTGGTTAAGTTTAGGCAATGAATGAGACATTTCTACATCAGCTGAATTAACTTCAAATTACTTCTTAGTTTATTTAAGAAGGCATGCAATCATAATTAACAATTACCTATAGTTCAAGGTAATGAACAGTGAAGAGTTAAAGACAAAATTTCTTGATAATTAAACGAGAAACGTTCTATTTTTTCCTGTGAATTTATTTGATAAAGTGCTGATATATAATTAAAGCTCCACCAACCATTGTCTACGAGCGTCTTTTTTATTTTTCTTAGAAATTCCAGTGTAAGACACGGGTGTTTAATTACCTTGATTTACATTTTCATCGCGTTAATAAAACTTTTAGATACAAAGCATCTCGGAACAATGTTAATTATTAAAAAGGAAAAGTTAGCCTTTAGGGAACATGAGCTGTAACTTTACAGCTTAAAAAAAAGAAAATTAATACTCCTATTAGCGAAACAATAATTAATGGAAAGGATCAATGAATAAAACATATTTTTTAAATCGATATTTATATTAAATTTCATAACACACAGATGTTATCGTATACAATAAAAATGTTTCTCTTGTTATAATTTATTATTATTATTATTATTATGGTTGTGGATATCATATATCGTGATAGAATTAAACATAAAAAGAATAGCAGCAAATACACCGGCTGCTTTAGGAAATGATGAAAAAATATTTGACAAAATCATATGTTTTCTCTCTGAAGAAGGAAATCTTAAAAAATCGTTGAACTTCGCATACAGCACTCCCCACCTTTTTTTTTTTACCTTTTTCCCCCTCTTTTTTTTTGTTATATCTCTTTTACCTAAACTGTTAACTTTAAATGGCTAAAACTTTAATAACCGAAAACCACTTTAACCTTAACGTTCTTTTTTATTTTATTTTAACCAATTCTTGATTACCAACAGGTTTTATGCCTTTACTGTACAACCAACCAATCGTGATAATAAATTTCAAAAGATGTCAATCTAATACTCCAGCCAATATTCAGTAGACATACAGTCATAATTAATATTGCTATATTTTACTAGTCATGGTATCGATAAAAATATACAAAGTCTATATATTATACATATAAACAAACATATTATAAATGTATTCAAAACAAACTAAGTCACCAAAAATTATCGTTTCTAAAAAAAAAAAAAATAACGGGAAAGATATCAATCGATACAAAAAACTTCTAATTTTTTTTATTTTAATAATTCCAACTATAGAGAAATAATAATTTTAAAAAAATTTAGGTATCATACTTACAGATATAGCCAAATATACAAATGTTTTCCCTAAAATGTGCTATTAGATGATAGTCCCAAATAAATAAAAAAATGGGATATAATCCCTCACAATTTAAAATTATTTTTATTACACTATATCAAATGAACAGTCTCTATTAACGTTTACCACATTATTTTAAACATAGATCCATCTATATTACTTCTAATTTTTTTTTTTATTTTAATGAAATTTACAACTGTATTACATAGAAAATACAATAAGTAAATGTGACATTGGTAACATGAAATGTACAACATGAAAAGAAACTACCCATTGGTAGAACTCAAATACTTCTAAAATAGATTGAGAACATACATCTTCCCTAAGTAATAACAAACGACTCGTGTATCATTGATTCAAAATCCTTTTTATTTAAGACATTCCGTCAATTTTTTTTTTAATTTCATAAAATAAAATAAAAAAACATAAAAAATACTATTATAAATGTCCTTGTGACAGATTGTAATATTTTTCAATAAATAAGATTCATGGAATAAAAAATTCATAAAATGTCTGCATAAAAACTCCTCCCTTCAATACACGTCCAGAGATGAAATGGCAGTGACACAGAGACAATTTATAAATGTTATTTATTACAATTAGGACAATAATTAGATTATCTGTTCCAATTCTGAAAATCTAAGGCTAGGATTATCTTTATCTGCTACATCAAAAACGGTTTCAATCTGTGATCGACTACCAGAATGAACCATTTTCCTAAGTTAGGAAAAATAATTCTCTTACATTGGATCCTAAGATTTATATCTTATGAAACTGTAATATACTAATAATATTGAAAGAGGGTCGCTTTGATCGACTGAACTAATTTTTTTTTCCTACTTTCAAAAATGATTTAAAGTACACTTAATTAGATGTAAATATTGGCTTTTTTTAAGATGATTATTTTCCTTTTTTAATTTATATATATTTCCTCTATCTTTATTTTCATATAATTTAAAACCATTTTTGTCTTGTAAAATATGGCGTGATAAAATTAATTCTAGCAATATTGCATCATTTCCTTAAGTGTAAAAGATAATAATATTTGGATCATACTGAAAAAATCCAAACTATAAAGTCTTGCGAGTCTCCAATATAAAGGTGAACTGTTATATGACAACGTTTCAACAATTCAGGCATCAGGACAGAAAAAAAGATTAATATTTTATGCAGAAAGAAATAAAAGGGAGGGAGAAAAGTATATTCAATCGCGACAAGTTACCAATCAATTCATATCGAAGGCAATGGAAGTTTGTACAAACACAGTATAGGACGATTATATTAAACAGCTGATTAAAAGAGATAAAAGGAAAGAATATGCATATTTAAAATATAATAATATTAAGGTGTGCTAATTAAATTAAATAAAAATAAAGGAAAGGAATAACAAATAAAATTATCCAAAGTGTATATAACATCAATAATCAACAAAACCGAGTAGGTACACAGTAGGTTGTTTAAAATTTCCAACTGTTGTTAACTGTTTAGCAGCATGTTAGAGATTCCAGGGTTTATAGTATGGAATTTTCCAATTATATCCTAATTATTTTAGGTCCCATTTCGAGCGATTGGTTCATATATAGTAATATCACTGTGGATTAACCGTTAATCCATTGTATTTTGTTGAGTAATGATGTTATATTCACCTTTGAATATTTTATTTTATATTTATTAAATTATTATTTCATTGTTTTTATTTGTATTTATTAAATTATTATTTCATTGATTTTATTTGTATTTATTTATTAAATTAAATTATTTACTCTTTTTTTCTTAATTTCAGCAACAAATTTTTATATTATTATAAGGTAAAAATGCGTGTTTTGTATTTTTTATTTTCATTAATTAACTGTTTAATATAACTTTCCTCACCTAAGTTTATGCTACCTTTCATTTCCTTCAGTATGAAACTGTTTCTGTGGTTGAAACTTTTTATGGAAATTCTATTGTAACAGATTCTGTAAAACTTATTAGGAAAAATACCCATTTTAACAGTTTCAATGGAACTTTTTCGAAAAAGGTAAATAAAAGTTCTAAGGAACTTTTTTGTAGTAAAGTTCCAGATTTATGGTAAAAGTTTTATTTTATTTATTCAATGTTTTAAAAATAGTTCCGTTAAATGAAAAATAAACATTAATTGGGCCTAGATCAGAGTTGTAATTTGTCTTAAATGAATAGCACATGGTTCTAATGTATCGTTGGTTTGAGTAGCTATGAATTAATGTAATTTTTAGATTGATTCTTTAGCGAAATAGAAAAAACTTTTAAATAAAAGTTTTAAAAAACAAAAGTTTGGTAATATCTTTACTTGAAAATTTCCTGGCAAAAAGTTATAGCTCCATAAGTACTGAAAAACATTCAACAATAAAACTTTCAATGATACAGACACTTTTTAAGAATAAAAGTTTATTTCCCGTTTCGATCACTAATTTTATAGTTCGGTATTTGTATAAATATATTTGTTTTTCTTCCTTTTTTTCCATATTTTTTCGTTCTGTACATATTTAATCTTGTTTTTTTTAAATTCTCATTAAGCATGAAAAGCTGGTCAACTGTGTTTTAAAGACACAATGCCTTATAGTTTTGATTGCTTTGAGTCTCATTTTGATCATTCTGTTCATTTATAGTAACTTTAATGTATATAACTTTAATATATAACTTTAATATATATATATATATATATATATATATATATATATATATATATATATACATATTTTTTTAATTTAATAAATAGTTAAGCAAATAGCTTAAGCTGATAATTTAAATGGTTTGCATCAACACGCAATGAATGAATAATGACCCACCGTTAAATAGTGGTATCTGTAGTTTTAAAAGCAGACGAGATAACGAAAGTTTGGCTGAGTGTTTTGTTCTGGCCAGACAGCCGAACAAGTTGAGAATGATAAGCCCTTATAATTTCCACTGATTTATCAGGCTCGTATTGCCTCCAGCTTTATCCAAAGTAGGAAGGAAGTCGGTAGAATCCAGAAAGAGGAAGGATGTATAATGTATGTATAGATAAAGCAAGGCGTGAAATGCGAACGCTGACGGAGCAGCTAAGAATTACCAGGCAGGGAGGGTGGCGAATAAATGAAACATGACAGGTGGAAGGGAAATAAGGCAAGGCTGCGGAATATGCCCTAATACATGCTAATGCCCCCTACCTAAGGACGCTACGTTTCCTTTACTATGACTATTATTAATTTTTTTTCTGTTTCATTATGTACATATATTTATTATTTCAAATTTTAAAAACCAGATTTAATGATACTTGATAACAATTCATTATTAAGAAATATCTTTATATAATATTTCTCTAAGGTTTTTATTCTTCCATTACATCATAAAAAGATTGGTAATACTCCATCAAATCCAATAATTAAGCCATCATTTTAAAGATTATCATCCCCTTCAGTCCCAAAAAAATAAGGATATCAGCTAGTAAAATTAAGTAGAAAAACTATGTTCATTAGCTCATAACTCAAAAACTATAAATTTAATATGTACTACTTATGATTATTTGTAAGTTTCTTCATTCCCTATGCCACGAAAAAAATAAAAAATGGACAATTACTAATAGGGTGTATTAAAAAAAAAAAAAAATATTCATATTATTATTTCTTTGAGATAAAATACAATTAATACTCGAAGTATAGTCCATTGTTATCTACCGGAATTATCCATCTGCAAGCCAATTGCTCGATCCCACGCTGATGGATTCATTTGTGCTTAGTTAGGTTTCCCCTATCTAAAAAGTTACAGTAATATCTCTCTAGTAATAAGCTAATAAGTAACTGCAAGACTGTTGTGGGACTTTGGCGCAAGATTAAGACCATGACCAGGACAGGTTTGCAAGACCAAGACTCGTCTCGGTCTCGCATTTGGGCAACACTACTGTCAATGAACTCTTGGATTGCAACTTCAACTTCTGGAAAATTATCATATTTTTTTCTTGAATTAAATGGGCCATGGATATAAATAAGTAGTAATCCAATGATACGAGATCTGGAACATATGGTGGATGAGGCAGGAGTCTCATATCAGAAGGGTTTTTCGATAAATTATCACAAATTTCTAACTTCTTAACTGATTGCTGAGGAGTAAGTTCATGAGGGACCAGTCTACTGCTCTTTTTCACCTTCTCCATGGAAAGTAGGTGGCAACTAACAGCATCTTTCGAAACAACACACTCCCTATGAAGTTTGCGAGTATTCGTGGACAGATTTGAATCAACAGAATCTCATCAATATCCATTAATGGTCTCCCGGAGCCGTTATTCCTTTTCAACGTCGCATGTCCACTGCTAAATTTTACAAAGCAACGCGCTGGTCAAGGACGCCATCCTATTTATATTTAATAATTTCATGAGTTTCTTCAGCGATTGGGATATTTTTTTTTTCCAGTAATGCGTTAAAATTACGAGAATTTCACACCTTTGAAAAAAATAACTAAACTGAGACTTTTTTGAAGAAGAAGAATGGGATTAAACAAGCTTAAAGAATGGTCTAAAGGGATTATTAAGTATTGGTAAGTAATAAATAGGATTAAAATATTTACAATCCTTTGAAATCTTGAATTAAATAAAACAGTTTTTTTTTTTTATATGCCAGTATTACACACTTTTAGCAAAAATAATATTTTTATTTACATATAGTCGTAAGTTATTGCGTAAAGCCTATATTTAAATAGCATTTGGAAAAAAAAAATTACATTTTTGGTCACCCAAAGATTTTTGTTTAATCAACAACGGGATTTCCAATTATTATCATAAACAAATATTCCCTGCTTGTTCATACCGCTATTATGATTTTTAAAAGCAAACCCATTTTACTTGTCAAATGACAATGGTCACGATAAAAAAATATCTTAAAATACAATTCAACCATTACTAACATTAAAAATTTCATCCAATGTGAAAACTGAATCATAACAATAATTAATATGGACTACGTTAAATTGTATTATTTTTTTATTTTAGAACTTGTTTATTAAATAATATAACAATTTATCTCAAAGGTCACTTATAACAGTGTTCAGAGATCACATTCACACTCTATGCACAATAAATAAAAATAACTTAAACAGCAAAAATATATATTCAATAAATAAGATTAATATTAAATTTATATAAATTATAAAAATGATAGAGAGAAACACTATATTTTCATAAAAATACAGAAGATTGCTGCTCAATTATATTGGGTTGCAATGTACCCAGCATACTCTTTAATCCTTAATACAATATATGAACTTATATATACATATACAGAATATATTATGATTATAATATCCATTAATATCGAATTACTTGCTTCCTCTTACATTCTCTCAATATTGGAGACTATAGTACATATGTTTGTCCACATAATATCTGAATATATATTGGTTTTCTGAAAGACATCAATAAGCAATATATATTATAATAATTGCCAATGAACATATATTTACATATGTTCACCATTTATCCATCTCTCTATGTATCGATAAATGTAATGTTGCTGCTTTGTATTTTTAAATAATTTTATTGAGGTACAATACACTTTACCACACTTAAGGGTACAGAGTATTAATGCTTTAAGGTACATTCATACCATATTTACAATATAATAAAAAAAAAATGAAATACATAAAAATAAATATACATATGCAAAAAAAACAAACAAGAAAGGTCTTTCGCTCCAGATTGCCTTTTTTTTTCAGAACCATAACTATCATTGATTGGTGGTATACTGTCATCGATACTTTTTACTGTGAAAATTCCTTTACTACATGAAGTTGACAATTTTAATATTTTCTGACGAGGATAATTTTTTCAAACTAGTTATAATTACATCTTTTTTTCTGGCATTAGACTAAACTGAACTAAGAAACATTGTTAAAGTTTTCCTGTAAACTAAATAGGTAAAGAAAAACAGAAACATTCAATGGAATCAACGTCATCAACATAAGAATCAAAACAAATAGGTGATGCAATTTCTATGTTCGCGACTATATAATAAAAAAGAACCTGATCGACAATCATCCTTGCAGCTGATTTCATGGTTTGTTTTCAGAAATTGTGCATGCTGCAAATCAATTGGATATGTTTTTTTTTGTTTTGGTTTTGTACATATATTTCTGCGATCGTTTATTTCGTTAAATAGTAATGAAAACTGTTGTAGTAATTAAAAACCTATGTTAAATGTAATGCATACAAAACATTTAATAAAACGCTAGCCAAAGGGCTATTTAAGACAAATTTTTATTTTAATGATGAATTAAGGTTGTTAAGATAGCAAAATAATTATACATGTACAATAAATGAAATACGCGACCATTCATCGATAATATTTATAAATATGAAAAATTATTATTATAAATTTTAGTAATAAATCGAAATTAAAACAATACCCATGCATGTCTATCATGTTTACACTGAATATGTATGTGATAATATCCATTAATATCGCATTACCTACTCTTCCTTATATTTATCTCGATATTGGAGACTATAGTACATATGTGTGTCCCCATAATATCTGAATATATATTGGTTTCCTGATAGATATCAATAAGCAATATATATGATAATAATTGCCAATGAACATATATTGACATATGTTCACCATCTATCCATCTCTCTATGTATCGATAAATGTAATGTTGCTACATTGTATTTTTAAATAATTTTATTGAGGTATAATATACTTTACCACACTTAAGGGTACTGAGTATTAAAGCTGTAAGGTACATTCATACCATATTTACAATATAATAAAATTTAAAAAATGAAATACATAAAAATATATATATAAAAGGTAATAATGTACATATAACAAAAATAAAACTGTAATAAAAACAAAGAAATATAGCTTATAGTGACATAATACAGAAAATTTATAAGGAAAAAAAATTGAATTAATATTAATGATAAAACAATATTAGAATTGAGTAAAAAGAAAAAAAAAAAAGAAAACAAAACGAACAATGATACTTATTTACAATCATTGTATTACTTAACATTTAAAAGGCTACAACTGTATAGTACATAGTTCAAAATAGTCGAGTATTTTATATAATAGTTACAACAGTTATTTGTCATTAACTGCATTGATCGATAACGAATATTTTGTGTTAAAAAAAGGATAGTGCGGCGTGCGCATTGCGCATTACTTTCACTTATTACCCCACTTAAATTATAACATTTTAGTCCAAACAGAGCTGGCTAATATTTCATTGTTTAAATCTGTTATTGGCTTTCAACTAATTAAACTTAATTTATTAAAGATTACTATCATATGTTTCCCAAAACGTAAAATAAGATTAAATAAACACATTGTTTTATAATGCGGCGCATTACTTATTTTTTACTTCTAAAGCTTGAAAATAATTTTAAAAGTTTCCAATTAATGCTCATACAAGGCTGAAACGAAAAAAAAACTGCTCTTTAATTAGAAGTAAATTTCAATACTTGATAAACGTTCTAAATTTTCTATATACAAAAAGAAAAATAATAAAAACACTATAATTGTGAGACTCGGTTTAATTTATTCAGGATTTAATTTTGAGGGAAGGAGACTGCTTCAGCCTGAAAGCTTTTTCTTCATAAAACTAACAATAATTACTTTGTTGCCATAATTATCCATCAATCCCTTTCCCATCACCTATTCCCTTTGCCGACCCATAATTTCCTACAATCCACTGCCGTGATAATCCAAACTTCTCCTTACCCAATAGCAGCAGTTGCAGCATACTCCCCGCCTAAAATACCTATCTCAGAATCCCAATTAACTTCCTTCCTTAACTCCTTAGGACACCACTTCCTTCTAGGTGCAGACTTAAATGCTAAACACCAGCAATGGGGAGCCAGAACCACAAATTCCAGAGGACGAACATTGCTATCTGCACTTAATTCCCATCACAGCAACATTCTCTCACCCAATTCTCCCACATACTGGCCAACAGATCCTAACCGCAATCCCGATCTCCTAGATTTTTTCATCCACAAAGGTCTAGGGTCCCTTAATTATAGCATTTCAAGACTTGATGATCTTTCCTCAGACCATAGTCCCCTAATCCTAACGGTCTCCACATCACCAATTTCCAAACCACCTCCACCTTCATTTATCAGGGGGGCAGTTAATTGGAACCTCTTCCGTCAAATACTGGATGATAATATTGACCTCAGAGTTTTCTTAAAAACACCTGCAGACCTAGATGAAGCAGTATATTCCATGACTACCTTGATCCAACAAGCAGTTTGGACTGCATCTTCACCTGATCCTTCTAAAAAATACCGCAAAATAAATCCTCTACCCCAAGACCTACTGGACCTTATTAATAGGAAACGATGCTCTAGGACCATCTGGCAAAGAATCAGGCATCCTGATGATCGGAAATCATATAACTATTATTCCAAGCAGATAAAACAAAAACTGGCTACGTTTAGATCCCAATCCTATAATTCCTATCTTTCCTCACTATCTGCAAGTGATAACTCCCTCTGGAATATAACAAAAAAAATCCTTAAATTCCAATCCATTTCCCACCCCCTCCGCCGTGATGATGGTTCCTGGGCTTCGTCAGATGAGAATAGAGCAGAAGAGTTTGCTAAACATCTATCGTACACATTCACTCCTCATCCTGAACTCCATCCCTCCCATACTGCTGAAGTTAAAGAATTCCTCTCTTCATCGATTCCTCTCTCCTTACCTCCTACAGCCGTCAACCCCTCTGAGGTCAAATTCCTTTTAAAGAACCTAAAACCTCGCAAATCTCCAGGACACGATCTCCTTACTTCCCAGATCCTCAGACAACTTCCCAAAAAAGCAATTATATTCCTTACATATCTATTCAACTGTATCCTCCGCACAACCCACTTTCCCCTGGTGTGGAAACACTCCATAATTATCCTCTTTCCTAAACCAAGTAAACCTGTTAATTATACATCATCCTATAGACCGATAAGCTTACTTCCGATCCTTTCCAAAATCTTTGAGAAAATCCTTCTCAAACGCATCCTACCCATACTCGAATCCCACAATATCCCTTCCCATCAGTTTGGATTCCGCTCAAGACACTCCACTGTCCAACAAGGCCTTCGCGTTGTGGACCACATATCCTCTGCACTTGAAAACAAGCAATATTGCACTGGTGCCTTTCTGGACGTAGCTCAAGCTTTCGACCGGGTGTGGCACGATGGCTTGCTTTTCAAGCTCAAAACCTATTTACCTCAACCCTTGTACCTAGTCCTCAAATCATACCTTTCAAATCGCTCCTTTCAAGTCCGCTGCGGCACTGAACTCTCCAAACATTATCCAATTGAGGCTGGTGTTCCACAAGGCAGTGTCTTGGGCCCAGTTCTCTATATCCTTTTCACCGCTGACATCCCTTCAAGTCCTGATACCTTCCTAGCAACATTTGCTGATGATACTGCCATCCTATCCTCCCACTCGGATCCTCTAATAGCGTCCCAGAACCTGCAAAGACACCTTTCCTTCATTGAGCAGTGGTGCAACAACTGGCGCATCAAAATTAATGAATCAAAATGCAAGTATGTAACTTTCACTCTTCGACGCAGATCCTGTCCGCCAATCCTTTTTAATTCAATTCCTCTTCCCTACTCAGACACAGTCCGATACCTTGGCTTCCTTCTGGACAAAAGACTGACTTGGAACCCACATACGAGACTTAAAAGACAAGAGCTTAACCGACGATTTGGTCAGCTATATAGACTACTAAACAGAAGATCTCATCTCTCAACAGAAAACAAATTATTAATCTACAAGACCATACTGAAACCTATCTGGACCTACGGACTTGAACTGTGGGGGACAACTAAATCATCGAATATCAAACGCATCCAATCCTTCCAGTCCAAAGTCCTTCGAACAATAGTCAATGCTCCATATTATGTCACGAACAAGACCCTACACCATGACCTTAACATCCCATATGTCCATGACATCATCCCATCCAGATTCTCCAACTTTCACCAGAACCTCATTCATCATCCCAATCCTCTAGCGCAATCCCTATCCAGCTCCGAGCATCCATACCATCCCCCTCGAAGGTTGAAACGGCAGTGGCCTCGAGATCTTTTGTAAATATGCCTTTGGAGTCCTGGCAATGGCCAGCTTCTCCACTCATGTCCTGAGCGTCTGTGGCTGTATTGCCCTCTTTCAGTCTCCACTGGCTTCTAATACTAGTGATGCGACTGGAAAAGTGGCACTGGGATCTTCCGGAGTCTTGCTTTGCCTTCCGCGTGTGGAGGTAAAAGCCTGGCTCGGAGATTCTTGGGCAAATGTATATATTGTATATAGTTATGATTGTGTTTAGAAGTTTTTATTTTATTATTTTTTTTTTATTTTTTTTTATTTATTTACCTTCTTCATCAGTATTATTTATTTACTTCTTATATTTATATTTATTTCTTTATTATTTGTATATATTGTATGAATGAGAACTTTTAGCCCTAATGCTTATAGCCCTCCAGCAGTGGCTGATTGTATTATTATTCAATAAATAGATTTCAAAAAAAAAAAAAATTACTTTGTAAAAAAAAGAAAGAAACTAACTACCTACATAAAATGGTGTTTAGATGATTCCTAAAGTCCTTTTAAATGTAATTACACGAACAATGATACTTTAAGAGATATTTTTTTCCATAAAATATGGTTATGTTTTACCATTTGGTGGGACTTCAGCCATAATTTATCATATATAGTTTTAAATATCAATAATTTAAAAAAGTATACGTTCTTCCATTTAGTTTCTATGAAAACATTTAGTATTCAATAATACAATTAGTTTTCAAAAATTGTTATTTATAAGTTTTCTATTACTCTCTATTATCTTAAACGTCTTTATACCGTTGACTTATTGCAAACACTCATTAAGTAATATATTATAAAACTAATTATTAAGTTGATAATTTTCTCTATAAAATCAGGACATTATGCACTTATATAATAACTAAATCTGATTCATAGTTAGATTTGTCATTTTAATGAAATTACTGTATTTTTATATCAACGAATTGACCAAAATTCAAATGTGCTTAAAAGTTTAACCCAACCAAAAATTTACAAATTGAATTTTACAATAAAAAGACAATAAGTTTTTTTTTTTTTTTTAATTGACATGTCATGGGGAAGGATAGCACCCAGCAGTACCTCTTCCCTGGCTTGAATCAATTACGATGGTTTGTCAAGGAAGGAGGTCTCTCATCCAGAGCCTTTTTAGTCCCCTCCTCGAATTGATGGGTATGTCAGCTGAAGCCATATCTCTCATTAGTATGTTAGCATGTCCGTATAAATTATTGTGAAATCGTTTATAAAGAGTTCTTATGTGTTGGTCAACTGTAGGCAGGAGGAAAGTTTTATGTAAGGTTTATGTAAGTGAGTGTTTTAAGCTAAATCGTACATCTGTGATGAGTAAGTCCATATTGGTTGGAGTAAGTATGTCTCAGTTCTAGTTTTGAAGATTTGGAAAAAGTGAGTAAAGTAGTTTGCATAGTTTATTGAGGTTCTTCCGTTTCATTTTAACATGTTGTAAAGTATTCTTCTGTCAAAGATACGACCAAGGTAGTGTACGGTATCCGGCTGAGGAATTTGGTTAATTTCAATAAAAAATGGAGAACAGATATTTCTTCGAAGTTTAAATGTAATGTGTTTCGATTTATCACGGTTTAGTCGAATTTTCCATGATTTGCACCAGTCTTGTAATTTATCTAAATGATGTTGTAAAGTCATTGATGCTCGTTTAGTATCATGATGTTTTTTGAGAATTTCTGTGTTGTCAGCATAAGTAGCAGTATTTTAAAACGGTAAAATTTCGAAAGCCATTGCCTTCTCAAAATAGTTTACTCAAAATATTTCGTACCATTTCTGGGCACAAAACAATAAATTACAATAACCACCATAACCAAGAGAATTTTAATGACAATTGATAAGCCCGAAAATCAATACAAATAGTGAAAAAAGAGACAAGCATACTAATTGTATAATAAATCAATAAAAGTAATCATAAAGATTTTGAGAAAGCAAACAAAAAAAAATATATATTTTTTATAAAACTTTGGCGCTAGCTTTTATTAAAGTTTTGAATTCCATATTATTTCTTATTATTAGAGTTTGAAGCTGAGATTTTCTTACTTGTTTAAAATTTAAAACTTTTAAAACCTACTCTTACTAATATGTTAAAAAATATAAGTTAAAGGAAAAGGAATTTTATAAGATTAAAGGAACTGGAATATTTTAAAGACTAGTTGAAAAACAAGCAAAATGGATATGGTAGTTTCTGAAACAAATTCATAAGGAAAACAAACTTCATGAAATGAAAAAACTTCCAGATGATTCAATAAAATGTTCAACTGAAGTCAGAATTTAATACAGAAAAAGTGCTGTTCAGATTCTAAACCCATGTTCTCCGAAATGAATGTTGATTCTTATAAAAAAAAAATAATAAGTCTGACAAAAGAAGAATAACTATTTGATAAAATAGATAAGTTAAACTGCTAGTAGATGTCTAAAAAATGTACCATGTTGGCAGCAAACAATGGTTTGCCTACAATGTATTAAACTAAATTAATAGTATTTGAAAGTTAATAATAAGTGATGTGTATTATTTTGACTGTGAGGTTAAATTATCCGGTTTCTTTTTGTTTTGTTTTTAAATAACACTACTGAATACTTTTTTTTAGTTTATACATATTTAAAATGAGATTATAAATAAATCTGTCGAGGAGTTTCTGGTTTTATTTATTTAGAGTAACCATTGAATTCTTTTTTATATTGTTCTGCGGGGTGTATCAATTTCACAGTGAGCCACTGCATGTATATAATAATAAATAATTTAATAAACAAACTTTAAAAGAATGTCCAATTTTACTAAATAATAATTACTTGACAGAACTAATAAAGTTAACAAATATCACCTAGAATCCATC